>WNWK01047128.1:0-14053 GCA_009830355.1 Cherax destructor | reverse complement strand
TCCTGTCCCTTACCAACTCAACACAACAGTGTTTATCCTCCGTCTGAACGCCGTCGCCATTTGTAGTGAAAATGTCCAAGGTCTCTGTTGTCACCACCAGAGGCCAGCACCAGACAACCTGCTGCGGCGAGAGCTGGGCGACGAATGCAGTATGACTAGTGGTCTCACACTACATGACCACCACAGTACTGGCAGTATGACTAGTGGCCCCTCTACACATACATGACCACCACAGTACCAGCAGTATGACTAGTGGTCTCACACTACATGACCACCACAGTACTGGCAGTATGACTAGTGGTCTCACACTACATGACCACCACAGTACTGGCAGTATGACTAGTGGTCTCACACTACATGACCACCACAGTACTGGCAGTATGACTAGTGGTCTCACACTACATGACCACCACAGTACTGGCAGTATGACTAGTGGTCTCACACTACATGAACACCACAGTACCAGCAGTATGACTAGTGGTCTCACACTACATGAACACCACAGTACTGGCAGTATGACTAGTGGTCTCACACTACATGAACACCACAGTACCAGCAGTATGACTAGTGGTCTCACACTACATGAACACCACAGTACTGGCAGTATGACTAGTGGTCTCACACTACATGAACACCACAGTACCAGCAGTATGACTAGTGGTCTCACACTACATGAACACCACAGTACTGGCAGTATGACTAGTGGTCTCACACTACATGAACACCACAGTACCAGCAGTATGACTAGTGGTCTCACACTACATGAACACCACAGTACTGGCAGTATGACTAGTGGTCTCACACTACATGAACACCACAGTACCAGCAGTATGACTAGTGGTCTCACACTACATGAACACCACAGTACTGGCAGTATGACTAGTGGTCTCACACTACATGAACACCACAGTACTGGCAGTATGACTAGTGGTCTCACACTACATGAACACCACAGTACCAGCAGTATGACTAGTGGTCTCACACTACATGAACACCACAGTACCAGCAGTATGACTAGTGGTCTCACACATGACACCACAGTACCAGCAGTATGACTAGTGGTCTCACACATGACCACACAGTACCAGCAGTATGACTAGTGGTCTCACACTACATGAACACCACAGTACCAGCAGTATGACTAGTGGTCTCACACTACATGAACACCACAGTACCCGGCAGTATGACTAGTGGTCTCACACTACATGAACACCACAGTAAAATGTAACATCCTACCTACAACATAGCTAAATCAAATAATAGTATAAAGTAAGACATTTTCGTTTTAGCTAATAACGGAAATATCTCCAATATACCATTATGATAAAAATACACAATATAAAATGTTGGTCAAGGGTATACCCGTAACAATCCACTTTCTTCCTTCCACATCTTCCAACCTCCCTTTCTCCCTTCCATCTCTTCCAACATGTAGGTGAACAGTGTTTAGATAAGGGTAAAGAGGCTTTTGTGGCATTTATGGATTTGGAAAAGACGTATGATAGGGTGGATAGGGTGCCAATGTGGCAGATGTTGCAAATGTATGGAATAGGAGGTAGGTTATTGAAAGAGGTGAAAAGTCTTTACGAGGATAGTGAGGCTCAGGATAGAGTATGTAGGCGAGAGGAAGATTATTTCCCAGTAAAAGTAGGCCTTAGACAGAGATGTGTGATGTCACCGTGGTTGTTCAACATATTTATAGATGAAGTTGTAGGAGAAGTGAATACTCGGGTGTTGGCAAGACATGTGGGGTTAAAAGATAAAGAATCTAACACAAAGTGGGAGTTGTCACAGTTGCTCTTTGCTGATGACACTGTGCTTTTGGGAGATTTTGAAGAGAAGTTGCAGAGGTTGGTTGATGAGTTTGGTAGGGTATGTAAAAGAAGGAAATTAAAAGTGAATATAGGAAAGAGTAAGGTGACGAGGATAACAAAAAAAAAATTAGGTAACGGAAGATTTGATATTAGACAGGAGGGAGAGAGTATGGAGGAGGTGAATGTTTTCAGATATTTGGGAGTGAACGTGTTAGCGGATGGGTCTATGAAAGATAAGGTGAATCATAGAATTGATGAATGGAAAAAGGTGAGTGGTGCATTGAAGAGTCTGTGGAGACAAAGAACTTTATCCATGAGGGGAATGTATGAGAGTAAAATTATACCAATGCTCTTGTATGGGTGTGAGGCATGGATTGTGAATGTTGCAACAAGGAGAAGGCTGGAGGCAGTAGAGATGTCGTGTCATAGGACAATGTGTGGTGTGACTATAATTCAGCGAATCCGTAGTTTGGAGATTAGGAGGAGGTGTGGGATTACCAAAACTATTATCCAGAGGGCTGAGGAGGGGTTATTGAGATGGTTTGGACATGTAGAGAGGATGGAACGAAATAGAATGACTTAGAGAGTGTATAGATCTGTAATAGAGAGAAAGCGGGGTAGGGGTCGGCCTAGGAAAGGTTGGAGCTAGGGGGTAAGGGAGGTTTTGTGTGCGAGGGGCTTGGACTTCCAGCAAGTGCGCGTGAGCGTGTTAGATAGGAGCGAATGAAGACAAATGGTTTTTAGGACTTGACGTGCTGTTGGAGTGTAAGCAAGGTAACATTAATGAAGTGATTCAGGGAAACCGGCAGGCCGGACTTGATTCCTGGAGATGGGAAGTACAGTGCCGGCACTCTGAAGGAGGGATGTTAATGTTACAGTTGTATAACTGTAGTGTAGGCATGCCTCTGGCAAGACAGTGATGGAGTGAATGATGAAGAGTTTTTTTTCTTTTTCGGGCCACCCTGCCTTGGTAGGAAACGGCCGATGTGTTAATAAATAATAATATTAAAAATAATAATATTTATTTCTACAAATATATGAACAATCTATTCAGGCCTAGCTCACATCAATGTCATACTACTACATAAAAAGCCCCTTGTTATGCAAAGCATTTTGGGCAAATTAGGTCAATTTTGTCCCAGGATGTGACCCACACCAATCGTCTAACACCCAGTTACCCATTTTACTGCTGGGTGGTGTTGGTTGCCAATATGAAGTGTTTCAGAGCATAGTGCTAGCTGAATAGGGAATTTAGATCTATCAAAAATAATTCCAAATGGATAAACAATAGATTAAAACATCTCATTGGTCAAAAGAGAGGCACATATAGGCGTATCAAAAGAGGGAATGGGTAGTTAAGAAATCAATATATTCAATTAAAGAGATAATTAAAAAGGGAATAAGATGAGCAAAAAGGGATTATGAAGCTAAAGTCGCATAGGCCCACTTAAGAATAACTCAGGTCAGATCACTGACAGTGAATAGGAAATGTGTGAACTTTTCAATACTTACTTCCTCTCAGTTTTTACTCAGGAAGATACTAGCGAAATTCCAGAAATAATAAATTGGTAGAACAGAACGATAACAAACTATGTACTATTGGGGTAACTAGTGACATGGTCCTCAGACAAATAGAGAAATTAAAACCTAACAAATCCCCAGGCCCTGATGAACTGTTTGCGAGGGTTTTAAAGGAATGTAAAGAGGAACTTAGCAAACCTTTGTCTAATCTTTTCAATATATCACTACAAACTGGTATAGTGCCAGACAAGTAGAAAATTGCAAATGTAATACCTATTTACAAGGCAGGTGACAGGTCCTTAGCTTGGAACTATAGACCAATAAGCCTTACCTCCATAGTTGGAAAATTTATGGAATCAGTAATTTCCGAAGCAATTCGTAGCCATCTTGAAAGGCATAAATTGATTAATGAATCTCACCATGGTTTTATAAAGGGCGTTCCTGTCTTACAAATTTACTAACTTTCTTCACTAAGGTATTTGAGGAGGTAGATCATGGTATTGAATATAATATTGTGTATATGAACTTCAGTAAGGCTTTCGATAGAGTTCCACATCAGAGGCTATTCAGGAAGTTTAAGGCACATGGAATAGGAGGAGAAATTTTTGCCTGGGTAGATACATGGTTGACAAATAGGCAGCAGAGAGTTTGCATAAATGGGGAGAAATCAGAATGTGGGCACGTCACAACCGGTGTTCCACAGGTGTTGGGCCCCTTGTTGTTCACAATTTACATAAATGACATAGATGAGGGAATAAATAGCGACATAAGCAAATTTGCTGATGACACCAAAATAGGCCGTCTAATTCATTCTAATGAGGACATTAGAGAACTCCAGGATGATTTGAATAGACTGATGCAGTGATCGGAGAAGTGGCAGATGCAGTTTAATATAGACAAATGCAAAGTTCTAAATGTTGGACAGGAAAACAACCATGCCACATATAAACTAAATAATGTAGATCTTAATATTGCCTCCCTGACAGAAGCCACAGTGATGTTATTCATACCTGTTCTTAAAGCTATGTATGGATCCTGCCTACACTACTTCACTCTCCAAATTGTTCTACTTCCTCGCAGCTCTAAGGGTAAAGAAATACTTCCTAACATCCCTGTGACTCATCTGATTTATCAACTTCCAGTTGTGTCCTCTTGCTCCTGTGTTCAACCTCTGAAACATTCTAACCCAATACTTATGGTTATTTGGCCAGAACCAGAAAGACTGCAGATAATCCTTGTTTTAGTGTAAAACTGGATACCTTCGTGGATTTGGAATAAGGACTACTAGGACCTCCTTGTTCAGCATTAAGCATTTGTCAGAAACTCATGAAGCAGTACTCTGGCAGCAACAAAACTTTACCATATTTCGTTTATTTTTATTTTTATTTCCAGTTATCTACAGCGATAGTTTATACGTCAAGTTCTCTGAAGACATTGATTATATTGTTCGTTTTATGCTCTTAATTTTTATTTTTCACTTAAAATTGTCTCGAAATTGAAACTTCTAAAAATCTCTACATTGGAAACACGAGAAGCATTTTTGGCTTAATGGATAAATAATCGAATAATATCAGCACATTTTTCAAATCTATTGGTCTGAAATTCCATTAACATTTCCTATTTAGATTTTTGACACCATTATTATTACAAGGATCTGTGAAACACTCCCTCACCTGAAAATATATTTTCCTGAATTGTGAAAATCAAAATTAAGAAGGAAACTTTTTCTGTGCTGCGCGACCTCTTAATCACACACATCATTTCACTGTTTTAAAGACAGTCACTGTTCACATACTAAAAAAACATATTACACTGAACACTGCAAGAGCTGTGAGAAATAAGAGTAACTTACGGTAAAAGTCAGGAAATGGTATTCTTCTGTACATATTCGTCCAGTGAGTTTGTATTATAAATCGTTCACAATCGTTCACAAAACTAACCTCTTCAAGGGGGGCTCCTTGGCATGGTGAAGAGGCTCTTGGTCTGAGGAATTAGACCTTTTGGTCTTCTTCCTCAGACCGAACCTAATTACCTCCCAATCCCCCTTCCCTCTCCAATCTCCTCCATCCTCACTTTTTTCCCTTTCCTCCTCTTCCTCCTCATCCCTCCCTTATTTCCTTCCCATTTTTACCCTGAGAGCTTCTCTCCACAGGCATTCTTGTTCTTAGGTAGGGGAAAGGGTATCGTGGTCCATCCCATTCCGTTGAGGTCCTTGGCGGTGGTGTAGTTTGCCGTGGAATCTGGATTGCCTGGGGATGTCCCGATTCCTCTCCGGTCTCCCGGGGACGTAATGGCTGAGTGTTTGAGGGGAGAGGACGTGTGTGAGTGAGGTCCTAGGCCTTGTTTCCCAGGACTGCTTATTTCACTCGACTGACAACTCATCATGCAACTCATATCGTTGGATCGCAGCTGCATTGTTGCTGAAACTCTTATGTGTGAGCTGTGACTAGTGATCTACCTAGTTAAACGAAAAGTGTTGGTTTGAAGTGGCACAAGAAGGCCTATCTACACTACCCCTCGCCTGCCTCCTCCCTCTATTTAGAACTCAGCCATTCGCCTCTATTTACCTATGGTCTAGAGGCGGTTTTTGCCTGCCCACATACGTGCCTGAGTGCCCGTCAGTCCTGCTGCCAGCTTTCCACGATTTCCCACCCACCCTTCTTAAGAATGTGTCTCCTGTGTGCATACGTGCCTGCTACAAGATAATCTTCAAGTGGTTGATACGGGTTTAACTGGCACATTCAAGCAGGCTTGAAAGCAACAAACAAGCCAGGCAGGACAAACTAAGGTAGCCAGCAGGCACAGCTGTCCTCATCCCCAGCACATCTACGTAAACGTTCTTTAGTGTTCCTGCCATATCAGTGTGCTTCCTGCCTGTAAAAGCTAACTTTTACCTAGTGGCTTAGTGTGGGTTGATAAACCAGATGGATTTAAAGAGTGAGTAATGTAAGGGAAAGGGGATTAGCTGTGTCGCTACCACCATCACCCACATATCTCTCCATGCTTGTACATTTCCACCACCGCTCACAGACCAGGTGAAGAAAGAAGATAGACTGGGCGCCGACGACAAGGCCGCAGGTTCTGTGAGTCGACAGAAAGCGCATATTCTCCCAAAGAAATCGCCGCCTCCTGTGAAGACGCTGTGTTATGTAGTGGTGCGCGGGTTGCCACGTACACCCCAGGTTAACTACACTAACTTTCCCTCACCTCTACACTAGGATTATTTCTGACCTTCAGCAACAGTGTTTCGCTTTAGAGACAGTTAACTGTTATCTGTAAGCCTGTATTAAGACTTTTAATAAAAGGCTCAGAGTTTATTTCAGTGTAGTGACTTCTTACATTTATTAACTCAGTGTAATTCTCCGCTCAGTGTTACTGAACTATCAAATACAATTACACAATTAAGTTGCTTGTCCTAGTGTTGTGCTGTGTTTCCAAATACATTTTCCCATTCAGACTAAAACTTGACTGTTAAATTCCTAGAACTATTTCAAATTGCACTTTTCATCTGTGCTGTGAGCGTGTAACTCTTGCTATTTTATAACATTAAGTTAATTTTGTTCAGGGATAAGATTATTGCATTTTTACTGTGAACAAGCTTACTCTTGCATGATGTTCAGTTTCATGAACACTTTCTCTCTTGAGTAATTACCTTTAAACTGTGGTACGCAAGAGTCAGCCTGTTATTATCTATTTTCCTTGCCATCTCATCTAGTGGGCTTAGCGCCTAGTTAAGATTGCAATAGTAACAATTTGCAATCATTATATCTCTACCTATACATTGTGTAAATTGGTTTTGATTCTTGGTTAAGTGCTGCAGGTTTGAAGTAATTAACGAGTATTGCAGTGTTTGGTAACTCTCCAGAAGACTGTGGCCCGGTGTATGACCTTGAAAAGCGGCACTGTGCCTCATGCCATTGACACTTATATTGCGTGTGTCTAGTGAAGTGAATGTTTTTCCTGCATCGAGAACATCAAGGCACCAAGCCAGCCCAGGTAATCCATGCAGTGACTTCTTACATTTATTAACTCAGTGTAATACATTCTCCGCTCAGTGTTGCTGAACTATCAATTACGGTTGCACAATTGGGTTGCTTGTCCTAGTGTTGTGCTGTGTTTCCTAATACATTTTTCCATTCAGATTGAAACTTGACTTAAATTCCCAGAACTATTTATATTTCAAATTGAACTATTCATCTGTGCTGTGAGTGTGTAACTTATGCTATTTTTATAACATTAAGTAAATTTTGTTCAGGTATAAAATTATCGCATTTTTACTGTGAACAAGCTTACTCTTGCATGATGTTCAGGTTCATGAACACTTTCTTGAGTAATTCGGTTACCTTTCAACTGTGATGTGCAGGAGTCAGCCTGTTAACATCTATTTTTCTTGCCATCTCATCTAGTGGGTTTAGCGCCTAGCTTAGATTGTAATAGTAACAATTTGCAATCATTATATGTCTACCTATACATTGTGTAAATTGTTCTTGATTATTTGTTAAGTGCTGTAGTTTGGAGTAATTAACGAGTATTGTAGTGTTTGGTAACTCTCCATAAGACTGGCCTAGTTAATGACCTTGAAAAGACCCGCAGGCCACTGACACCCATATTGCCTTTGTCTAGTGAGGTGAATGTCCCTTGACCCTCCTATACACCGCCCATCGCCAGTGTGAAACTGCTGTCAGCTATGAGTATAGTTGATGGTTTTGATGACGTAAATGATGGTGAAGGCAGATTTGAAACATACCTTAGTAAACACTCTCGGAAAAAGGCACGAGGCTTCCAGAGAAAGCTTGCTGCAAGCAATACAGGGGACGCACACCCTCCCAAAGCTGTCAGGTTAGATTTCCCTAACAACACTGATCAAGAGAGTAAGTGTAATTGGTTCTATGAAGCTAGTGTAGACAACCCAGAGAAAACGATCAAGTTTCTCCATGATGAGGATAACTACGTATTTGTGCCTAATGAGTCAACATTTATAGACAAACTTCTCGCTAAAGAATATACCAACATCAAACTCCGAGCTGCCCCACCTAGGGCACCTAAAGTGCTCATTGTCATATACAACGTCAAAAAGCACTTGAATCCTAAATATCTGGTGTCAGAGCAAGTTGCAAGCCCTCGTCGACTTCCCAACGATCTGATATTAGCTGAGTGGACTGGCCAGGGAACTTTGCCACGCTATATTCACTCCCGTGCTGCCCTCAACAGGCGCTATAACATTGCATTGTACAGACCTCCTCAACGTCGATGTTATAAGTGTCAACGTTGGGGCCACAGTGCCAGGAAATGCCCAGCTAAGTCACACTGATGTGCAGTGTGTGCCAATGCTCATCCTTCTGAACGGTGTTATGATTTGATCAAACAGCACCAGACTGTTGCTAAGCGATGTATCAATTGTAAGACTTCAGGAGTCCCAGCAGCTCATGCTGACTGCAGTGTGAGGGCTGCCCACATCGCAGCCAACCACACCTCACCTTGCACCTCCCATTATGACCCCCCAGGCCTACCAGATACCTGGAGTCTGAATACTGGCTCATGCCGGCCCTCAGACAATGGGGTTGAGCACTTCACCTGGGAAGCACATCAACAGAGCTCCACGTCTGCTGTCAATGCCAGTCTAGCTGAGTCAGCTGACAGTCAGCCACCGAGCTCAGCTGACCGGGGCTTCACGTCTCCAGATGTTCCTAGTCTTGCTCATGTGGTATACAACCTGAAGTCCCACATAGGACTACTGGAGAGACAGCAATTTCTCCTGAAGCAACAACTTGAGCAGCACAAGGAAAGATGTGTAGAGCGTACCAATAGCAAGATTGTCACAAATTCTGAAAGCGAGTGTAAGGCTGATGAACAAGGTGGTGGTGGTGTCCTTACTTACGGCAATGACGAACCCAACAGCTGTGTTGATAACTATAGTGAGCATCATGCTGAGGGCAGTGTTGTCTCTGATGTTAGTAATAGTTATGAGTGTACTATAAGTATTGATGCCGAGTGTGATGAGGGCAGTGGTCTCCATAATGTTAGTAATTTTATTTCATTGCAGGTTACATGGGTATCGGAAGTTACAATGTAAATTGAGTGCAAGGAGAGCCACTGACATGCCATGGCATTAGGGGCAGCTTATTCTAGTCCTTAAAAACTATGTACTTAATATTAGAGAAATTTATTGAGTTTATTCTAGTTAAAAATTATTTTCAAAATTACAATATGATGAAATTTTACTGTTTAAATTATTATATAATGATATTAGATCTTAGATTGTTACAGGTGTTAAGATTCTTGAATGATAATATGGAATTGAGATTATCTTAAGGAAAATAACATTGAGCATTTTTGACATTAACTTATAATATGAGTAGGGGTAACATAATGGTAACATATTATTAAAAATTGAGATTATCGTATAGGAAAGTAACAATGAGCATTTTTCAAAGTAGTTTATAGCATGATCATTTAGGTTTGGGTGAGTAGGTGGTTTTGAGTTGAGTCTTAAATTGATTTTCAGACAAGATTATCTTAATATTTACTGGTAATGAATTCCAGATTCTGGGGCCCTTTATGTGCATAGAATTTTTACATAGGTTGATATGAACACGGGGTATATCAAAAAGTGATCTGTGTCGTGTGTTGTGGTCATGGGTCCTATTAAAGTTGGTGAGGAGAGTTTTGAGCAGAGGGTTTATATTAGAGTGTAAAGTTTTATATATGTAGTAGGCACAAGAGTAAGTATGAATGTTCTTTACGGTGAGTAGTTTGAGACTTTCGAATATTGGTGGAGTATGCTGTCTAGAGTGGGAATTTGTTATCATTCTGACTGCGGCCTTTTGTTGTGTTATGAGTGGTCTAAGGTGATTTAACGTTGTTGATCCCCATGCACAGATTCCATAGGTGAGATACGGGTAGATAAGTGAATGATATAGTGCAAGGAGAGCTGATTGAGGTACATAATAGCGTATCTTTGATAATATGCCTACTGTCTTCGAGATTTTCTTGGAAATTTGTTGTATATGTGTTTGGAATTTAAGGCTACTGTCAAGGTGGATTCCTAGGAATTTTCCCTCTGTGAGTCTTGTGATGGGTGAACCATTGAGTGTTATGTTAAGTGGAACATTTGTGGCTTTGCTTCCAAACTGTATGAAGTAGGTCTTGTCAGTATTGAGAGTAAGCTTGTTAGTCGTCATCCATGTTGATATTTTCTGTAATTCGGCATTAACAGTGTTGGCCAGTATAACTGGATTTGGGTGAGAAGACATATGTTGTGTCATCTGCAAATAAAATGGGTTTGAGTAGTTGTGATGCATTCGGTAGGTCATTTATGTAAATGAGGAATAGGAGTGGCCCCAGGACACTTCCTTGAGGGACTCCGACTGTAATTGGTTGTGTGGAAGAGTTCGCTCCATTTGTGTACACGTATTGGGTTCTGTTGGTGAGGTATGACTTTAGGTAGTTGAGTGGGTGCCCCCTTATACCATAGTGTGCTAATTTTGTGAGCAGTAAATCATGGTCGACTGTATCAAAAGCTTTGCGGAGATCAATGAAGATTCCCAGTGGGACTTCTTTTTCTCAAGTGCTGTATATATTAACCCAACATGTGCGTAATAGCATCGTTTGTGCTCTTGTTTGTCCTGAATCCAAATTGACAGGGGTTGAGTACATTGTGTGAGACGAGGTAGGAATAGATTTGTCTATGAATTAATTTTTCGAAGATTTTAGAAAGCAATGGTAAATTAGAAATTGGTCTATAATTATTCAGGTCTGTTTGATCACCTCCTTTGTGGATCGGGGTGACCCTAGCTATTTTGAGAATTGATGGAAAGGTAGAGGCTTCAATGGATTTATTGAATAGTGTTGCTATAATTGGTGACAGTACCTGTGAAGCTTTTTTGTACATAAAAGTTGGTAAGCTGTTTATGTCTCCTGCCTTGTTTTTAAGGGTGTTGATTATGAGCGAGACTTCAATTGGGTTGGTAGGAGCTAGGAATAGCGTATTAGGGTAGGTGTTTGTGAGGTAGTCTGTTGGACGGGTGTTTGAGCTTGGGATTTTACTCGCTAGATTCTTTCCTATGGTGGAGAAGAAAACATTAAGTCTGTTTGCTGTCTCAGTAGGTGTGAGTAGGGGTTCATCTGCTCTTGATAATTTAATGTTGTTGTTTTTCGCTATCTTATTATTTCCTAGAATTGCAGATAGGGTCTTCCAGGTCTTTTTCATATCACCTTTTATGTTCTGGAGTCTGTTCTCATAATACAATTTTTTTGATCTCCTTATCAGGCTGGTAAGGGTTGATGAGTAGCGTTTGGATTGTTCTCTGGTTATTAGACCCCTTCTGTATTGTTTTTCATATTGGTGCCTTTTGTTAATGGATTTAAGGATGCTGGGTGTTAGCCAGGGATTGTTAAGTCTCTTAGCTGTGATCTGTTTAGTTTTTTTAGGGCAATGTTTGTTATAGAGGTGGTGGGTTTTGTTAAGGAAATTCTTGATACATTCATTAGTATCTGTATATGTTTCTAACTCATTATGCCAGTCAATGTTAATCATAGCTGTTATGAAGTTATTTACAGCTGACTCATTATGTAGTCTGAAGGTAACTTTTGTAATATCTAGGGGCAATTTACCAAGATTAGTTATGAAAGGTCGGATAGTGGTCTGTGGTGTTGTCTGTGATGATGCCTGATTTTAGAGGGGCTATAGTATTAGTCCAGATGTGGTCTAGTAATGAGGTACTAGTCTCGGAGATTCTTGTAGGTTTTGATATTGTTGGTAGTAACAAGCAGTTGCTCATAGTGTTTGTGAATTCTGTTATTTGTGGGTCCTGGTCATGTAGGAGATTTATATTGAAGTCTCCTGTGAGCAGCAAATGGTCTTTGTTCATGTGTGCATCAGTTATTAGGTTACCTAGTTTTTCACTAAAATGGTGAATGTTTGACTGTGGTAATCTGTAGATGTTTATCACTGTGAGGGGTTTTTGCAGGTCTTTTGATTTAAATTTATTTTATAATATATTCTCCATGCTCATCCCTTATGCAAGAGTTATTGATACATTCAAGTTGATCTGAGTAATATATAGCTATTCCACCCCCTCGCTGATCTGTCCTGCAATTGTGAATGGCTGTGTAACCTGGGATGCCATAGACATCTGTAGTATCAGGCTTCAGCCAGGTCTCAGTGAGTGTAATGATTGACATATTGGTCTGGAGGGATTGGAGTAGTGCTGTGAGGTCATCATAATGTTTGCTCAAAGATCTAACATTGTAATTGAAGATAGTTATGTTATTGTTGGCTCTGAGTAATGTCTTTGCTTGATCTGCTGTGTAATAGTTACAGTTGCTGTTGGAATCATGTAAGTCATTTAATAATAGGTTGATATCAGGATCAATTCCTGTAATCATAATATTTGATGTGATTCTATAACTAGACCTGAGAAGAATAGATAATACTAAACTTAATAATATGATACTAGAATAAATGCTTAGGAACTATTTGATTATTACAAATTTTTAATAAGAGTTTGTAGAGATACAGGGTATTTGACAGAGTTCTTGGCACGTGAAGTTGTACCTTAGTCAATTTATACAAATGCAATTAATTGAACTATGGTAGTTTACTAAAGCTGGGAATAAAGGAGCTAGGGAAAATGATAGCAAACAATGAAAGTAAAGTAAATTAGTACCTGAGTTAGCAGCTTAATTATTATAATAAAAATTAATAAAAGAACTGTGCCAGTTAGATTTTTTTTTTTTTTAAGATAAAATCTAGGGAATATAATAGTAAACAATGAGGGTTAACACTTTAGGGAATATAATAGTAAATAAAAAGAGTAAAACACTTTAGCACCAAAAATAGCACCTTAATTACGAGTTAACACTTTAGGGAATATAATATTAAATAAAAAGAGTAAAACACTTTAGCACCAGAATTAGCACCTTAAGTAAAAGGAATTATTGGATGAAAGGCAGTACTAGGTATTGATTTGCTGGGAACTATTTCAAGAGAATATATAAATGGGGATTAAATTAAATGGACAGATAGTAAATATGATATAAAATTAACTTAGAAGCAAGATTTGATTTATATTATAAAGTTGAACAAGTAATAGCACTAAAAGTAAAGTACATAGTGTATGAGGTAGTTGGTACTAGCTAGTATATAGTACAAAAAAAATTTTACAAAGTAGTAGTAACATACACTAATACAGCACACGTATATTATGTGTTGAGGACAAAAATAGGCTTGTCATAAAGGGTGATGCCGAGTGTGATGAGGTTAACCACATTGACATTAATGTTGAATATAGCACTGCTGATAAATGTAATGAACACAATGTTGGTAGGGGTTGGTGATGACAGTTATGTGATGTGTGTAATGGTAGTGGAGGAGGGAATGTGAGTGGTAGTGCCACCTGTCATACATTCACACATGAACAGCGTCGTGCTCTGTGTAAACTAAACTGCCACGAGGCCTCACAACTGGACGTACTTAGAAAACTCATGGACCAGGGTAACATGCTACAATTTAGGGTCTGCTCTTTATATGAACAATTTTTTCATTATGCTGAGAAACTAACCAGATTCCAGGACTTCATAATGGATCAGTCCTCGCTAAACTTAATATTTTTAGCTGGAATATTGCATCACTTGAAAAAGACTTCCTGACCTTCATCATAAAGAACCACCGAACCCATTGATATTGTGTGTCTACAAGAGTGCAGAGTCCCTGAAAA
>WNWK01047127.1:0-14054 GCA_009830355.1 Cherax destructor | reverse complement strand
GAGAGAAGAGGAGGCACCTCAGGACATTGCAAACCCTCCAATTCTCCGGCGTTCCAGCAGAGTTGTCAAACTTCCAGATAGGTTGGATTTATAAATTGGATGATATAATGTAATTTAGAAAAGGAGGAATGTAAGGGGTTGGGAGCAGTAGGAGGATTGAATACTATGTTTGTTTGGTTCAGTCATTTATAATTTTTTGTTATTGTCGTTGTTGTTATGGAGCGGCCCTGGAGAGTACATTGTTATGGTTACTCGGGGTTTTATTAACCTACAACTACTACAATTTAAATTATGGTTATTGTTATGATCAGGGCCTCATTTATTAGCCTGTTTGCCCCGTCGTAACAAGTTATTTAATTAAGCTTTGATTGTTTCATCGTTAGAGAAAATCATTATAGTATTAGGGTAATTTTTAGGAGATTGACCCAAGCAAGTAAAATTTGAGAAATTTAATATAAAAGAATCCATATAATTATTCAGTGTATGGTATAAAGTTATCTCTATTGCAGTGTAATACATCATGATAAACTATATTCGAAAACAGTCGACATATGACTTTACTTGTTTCTGTACAATAATCATACTCAATGACATGAGTTTTATACAAATAATATTTTACATTAACGTTTCACAATACAATAACTGAGACTATTGCCTCAATAAAGGCAGAAGTATAAAATATCAATTGAAACATCAAATACATTTTCTTGAGACAATAATTCAGAATACTGACCAAAGCTCTGCTAATACAAGCTATCACCGTAAGTCGTGGATGAATAGACAATTTTCAAACCATACTAGGGACTTAACAAACCCTCTTAAAGGTGGAATAACTTCCCAAACCTACACCAAAGAGCGTATGACTACTCTTGTGAAAGTCAGTGAACCCACTCCTGGTCAGGAGTGGATGTGTGAACCTACTGACGATCGTCAATGTTTGATGAAACGACGTCATGTAGGTCACGTGACTGAGGGAGGGGAGACCGGCCACTACCTAAACAGGTAAGTGGCAGTATGACTAGTGGTCTCACACTACATGAACACCACAGTAAAATGTAACATCCTACCTACAACATAGCTAAATCAAATAATAGTATAAAGTAAGACATTTTCGTTTTAGCTAATAACGGAAATATCTCCAATATACCATTATGATAATAATACACACAATATAAAATGTTGGTCAAGGGTATACCCGTAACAGTTATCTAAATAACTTCTAATAATATCAGCTATAATTAATAATAATAATAATAATACTTTATTGAGACATGGTACAATGATACATGGTTGGGTAGACAAGATACATAGATATTGATGAGATGTACATGCCAAAAACCCTAATATGCTGTGCATTGCGGGCATTCTTAGGACTACTTAATTATAGACTACATGGTAAAAAGTTATGGTTGACAATTAATAAAATAAGTATAATTGCGTATCTAAGTTATAAAGTTTGATTATAAGTTGAACATATCAATTAGTTGTAGCAATGCAACTAATTGAGTGAGATAACAATTTAAAACATATTAATTAACGGGGGGGAGGGGTGGGAGGCAGGAGAGTAGGGGAGGTGATGAGGGAGGTACGCAGGTGGTGGGGGGAAGGAGTTATTGAAGTGTGAGGAAATTCTGAGAGGTTTGTTGGTGTTGCGAGATCCAGGTGCAATAAGGGTGAGTCGGCTGGATAGGATAGGACAAGGGGTGATGGAGGTGAAGGGAAGGGCGAATTTTCCGTTGTATAATTGGGGTAGAACCTGGGGGTGGTTGAAAAAGTTGAAATTGAACCCGAGGGTCAGAGATACAGGGTTTAGATTTCTACATGTAATCTTAGCGTCGAAGGCTCAGTTATTTGTCATGGGAATAGTTGGGGAAGGTAGGTGTGACAGGTGCGGGGTACTAGATACGGCTTTTCATGCTGTATATTTTTGCGAGGGTCTTACAGGGGTATGTGCATGGTTTGGTGAATTGTTGAGAAGAATTTTTTTTTTTATATTTTATTTAAAACAGTACATACAATACATGTCATGACAAAATCGCATATTGAAAAGTATACATAAGCTCCTCACCCTACCAGAAAACGAAACACAAATATAATCAATCTCCTTCATATTAACCTATTTACTAGGTTGTCTTATCTTTACTGGAAAATATCAGAATACAACTACAAACTGCAGCAAAACTATACACAAAACAAAAACTGCCTTTACCTAACCACACCTCAATACCCATCTCCCTGCTCACACATGTTACAAAAATTAAACACCACAACTGCCTTAATAAAAATTAAAAATCATATTACATTCCATAAACACACATGAACAATACTGTCTCTGCAAAAGTCTTACCCAAACAGTCCGAAGACCTGGTATCACTGTAATACACCAAATAACATGAACCCATTACATCTCTACCATGTACACTTGTAAACCCACTTCCATTCCCTTTTTTTTTTTTTTCCTTTTTTAATGAAATACTCTTCCGAGTCAGACGTAAGTCATAACTCAAGTCACAAACATCTTATTAAACTTGTAATTGTGTACTATCCTAACTCCCCCTTTTTTTTTTTTTTTTTTTATTTAAACATATCTCAATACAGCTGTAAAACCTCATCCATATTATATACAAAACAAATTTTTCCTTTGACCTAACAACACCTCGAACAAAATCCCAACACCCTACACACACATTACTAATATTAATCAAACTTAACTGTCATTACAATGTAAGACACCACTATATTACATTCAACGATCACTTAAGATCAAAAACCTAACTCTTCAAACGTTTGGAGAATTACCTAACCTACTGCTGTATACCACAACAGTGCTCCTAGAACCTGGTGCATATCAAATAAAACCTCCCCATACTCATACATTTCAAGGTTTACCACCACCATGTCATGCTTGAACCTTATGACATTCCCTGTGTTTGACACAGACAAAACACAAAAATTACCCCGGTGGTAGCTGAAAAAGTTAACACAAAGGAAAATAATATTTTCTCCACCCACACACACGCACCCAACATACATCCAAACACCTGCCATACGTGACACAATGTCCATACACCAACACACGGATCTCACTCACACAGGCGGCATCTCTAATAGTGATCTTCCAATATATATATATATATTGTTTTTTCCTTTAATTTAGTCAACAAAGGTTTGCTTTGACTCACAAACCCCTAAGAGATTATGATGACGCCGACAGTTAGAAAACAGGCAAGCTTCCCCTTATGCTCCCAACACCCCCCCTTCCCCCAACAACCCTTTTTCGCCAACCTCACAATTTTTTTTTTTTTTTTTTTTATTAATTATCATTGAAAGCAGAGCACCCGAAACCTAAAGCATCAACAACAAACCATCCTCATTTCCCCTTACACCCCTGCTACCCTAATAAAACCATACCTCACACACACTCATGTTGGTCCCTCACCCCCCCCTCCCCAACAATAATGCAACCGTGATGTTCCTATAACCCAAAGAAAACGCCTTACACCACCTTCCTGCATACACCTCTTGATTACGACATCTTGTCCTATAGAAACCTGCCGCCATAGCTCTAATACGGACAGCGCCCTGCTCCTCTCTCATGCACCACGAGATGTAAATGTACTCCACCACTATATATGCCACCGCCCTTCTTACATCCTCAGGACACGCCTCAACATCCAAACTTAACGCCCTAAGGGTTGACAAACCCCCCGCCCCTACCCTTTTCAAAACCCCACTAAACCATTCCCTCACCCCCCCCAACTCCTCACAAAAGTAAATAACGTGATACGCAGTGTCAAGCCCACCGCATTTCAGGCACAACCCCTCCCTTATTATGCCCATTCTCCACAGTTGTGCCCTTGATGCCAAAATGCCTAATAAAAACCTATACCCTGTTTCCCTTACCCTAGGTGGTATACGCAGCCTCTTCACCCAATACCACACCAATTATACATTGGATAAATCTCTGATCCCTGCACTATCTCTTTCTCCCCCCCTACCCTATCCAACTTACTCACCTTCACCCTACCTGGCACCCTGACAACTGAAAGGTATCTCAAAATATCCTCACAATGCAATAAATCTCTACCCTTCCACCACCTATGTACCTCACTCATAACCCTCCCACTCGCCTGCCCCCTTCCCCCTACTAAAAATTCCTGTTTTACATATATACTTTGAAGCCTTCTCCCCAATGGTATCAACCCCATACCCCTACGGCCACCCCGCAGTCACTACTTCTCGCGCCAACCAGTGCCTCCATAGCTCCAAATGTATCTATAAACCCTTACCGTCAACCTTCTTATGTCACACTCCCGTAGAGGATAAACAGTCGCCACAAACCCCAGTTTACTATAAATTAGAGCATTCACTACCACTGCTCTTTGTAACAACGTTACCTCTCCAGGACTGAAACCACTTAACCTACCTAGCGCTTTGTTCACCACTAACTCCGAATTTAAGTCCCTTGCCAACTGACTATTATGACTAAAAATGACCCCACATATTTTTAAGCTATCAACACACATCCACCCACCCCTACTTCCCAACGGCCCACCCACCCACGAACCTACCTCCAACAACCTAGATTTCGCTCTATTGATGCCCATCCCAGTAGCCCCTCCAAACAACTCTATAATCTTATTAACATTTCCTAAACCCTCACTACTCCCCACCATAATTGTAATGTCATCAACATAACCTACTATGCCCGTTTCACAACCCCAAATTTTCATCGCCATCCCATACCCCCTCACGAACCAACCTATAAAAGGGGTCTTGCAGACACCCAAAAAGGATCTGAGATAGGGGACAACCCTGCCTCAGACCCCTTTCAAACCTCACCTGAACCCCTAACCTGCCATTAACCTGGACCTCGCCAAGGCCCCATCATACAAGGTTCTTACCCACCTAACAATTTCCCCGCCAAACCCCTGCCTCCCTAAGATCTCATATAACATCTCCCTATCTACACTATCGTACGCCGTTTCCCAATCTAACCCCAGAACCCCTCCCCCTTCCTTCTGTTCCACGAAAGTCTTAATTCTTCTATGCCCCGTCCTAATACTACGTCCTGGTATACCAAACTGACCGTCCTCTAAAACCTTCTCCAACACCCTTTTCATCCTATTCGCTAATATCTTGGCAAAAATCTTGTAATCAGAACATAACAAAGTTATTGCCCTATACCCTCTCAAAACATCACTGTCCTTGCCTTTTGGTACTAACACCACCACCCCAGTCCTCTGCACCTCATCCATCGTACCCCTATCCTTCATTTGATTCAGCACCTTTACTAAAACATCCTTCAAAACATCCCAATGACATACGTAGAAATCCCCAGGTAACCCATCCACCCCAGGTGCCTTCCCCATGCATAACCCTTGCACTGCTTGCCATACCTCTTCAATCGTTATTCTTCCACCTAACCCCTTCCTATCCTCCTCCCCTAACCTCTCCTGAATGCTCTCTAACACAATCCCCTACAAACCTCATCCCTCACTCTACCCATGAACTTATTCTGAAACCAATACCTCGCATAAGCACACATCCCATCCGTAGTTCTTAACACCTGACCTGTATGATAACCCCCAATCTCCTCCTCTACCTTCAACGCCGTTATTGTCATTCCTGTTCTACGTGTCCTAAATCTCCTCAAAACAGTACCCGATGGCCTATCACCCCATAACACCTCTTCTAATTGACTACGAACCCTTATCGCCCTAAAACTTCATTCTGAATATCCTTTAGTCTACCCTTAAGATACGCTATTTCCTGTTGATGACACCCTCCTCCTCCACCACTATAACAACCCCGTAACCTCCTTCCAAATATCTCTGTAACCCATACCTATACCTAGCCTCCTCAACCCCTTCACGCCTATAATAACCTCTCACTGCCTCCTTTGCCATCAAATTCCACCACTTCCCAATGTCACAAATGCCCTACCCCACCCCAGAACCCCTCCCACCAAGCCTCGAAACCCTCACGATCCCCTCTCTTTCAGCAAACTAACATTCAACCTCCACAAGTCTGAATAATATTTAACAGCACCCACCCACCCCAACACAGCCACCACACCCCTATGATCTGAAAACCCAACATCTATATTACACACCTCTTCCACATTTATACTTGAAGACACGTACACCCTATCCAACCGTGCTGCATATCCTTTCCGAATAAACGTATGTTCTACCATAACCTGTCTACCATCTACTACATCCCTAATCCCCAACTGCCCCTAACAAGTCCCTCAACACTGCTAGCACACAACCTGCTCCTCTCGGTTCTACGTCATTCCTCCTAATAACACAATTCCAGTCTCCTGCGATCACCGTTATCGCAGGAAGACCCTTAATGCATAAACTAAATAATCCTCACGAAATCCCCTTGATACTAGGCACATTAACCGCTGGCATATACACACCCAGAAAACAAACCGAAATGTCACCCCAAACCCCCTCTACCCTTACAATCCGCCCCCCTCCTACCTCCTCCCACGACCTCAAATGAAAAGGGCAGGATTCCCTCATACCTACCAAAGCCCCTCCCTTGAAAAGTTCTGAACTTCCTGTATATAAATTAAATCCCTTTAACTTCAATTCCCTACCACACCTATAATTGTGTTCTTGGAGGAAACAAACATCAATACCCTCTCTCCTCAAAATACTCTCAACCCACATCCTCTTGACCTCCGCTCTGAGGCCATTAACATTCATACTTAAACACTTAAATTCTTTAAAGGTGGTTTCCCTCGATGCTTCGTTACTCGTGCTCCACCTGCATTGACAAAGTACCCACCCCCTGGGCCCTCCTCCCACCTTGTCTACACGCTTCTCCCTTACTCCTCCCTCTCATTCCTATCCCTTTCTGCTAACACTTTCTTCCCTGTTTTCTGGGCCGGCGTCAACACATCATCTTCCACAGAACCACTAGATCTCTTACGAGATTCTCCTGCCACCTCCATGATCTCTTCAGACACTGCACTGTCTACATTGTCCTCCTCATGAACTTCCGCCTCTACCACACACACGCTCACCTCATTACCACTCTCTCCACAACCACTCTTACTCACGTCATCACTCAGCTCTTCACCCAGACTTTCCATTACTTCCGGGTTATTCTGCAGCTCATACTCCTCGCCCACGGATGGTGGACTATCAATCAACTTCCTTAGATCCTCCAACATAGGATCTGTCAATTCCACCAAATCATTGCCATCCTCCTGTCCGATGGCGACTGTAGAATCCTGCACCTCCTCTTGACATGTCTCAGGAGGTAATGTCACCACCAACTCCTCCGCTTGCTCCATCTCATCGCTCCATCGACGTGCTCCTCCATCCTTACGCCCTGGAGAAGACCCATTCCTCTCCATGTCACTGGAAAGGCCATCCACACCAATCCCCCTCACCTCCTCTCCACGTCGTTGCTGGGGTAACTGTCCTTGTCTCTCACAAGCCACCGCCAAATGCCCCTCCTGTCCACATAGCCGGCATGTCCTCACTTGCCCTGCATATGTCACATATACTTGTGTACGAAAGAGGGGCATCAATACATATGATGGTATAGGCATCCTCAATGACATCTTCAGACTGTATGATCCTTCTGGCAATCCTGCATAGGCACCCTGTTCCCACCTACCGACAGTTGCCGCATGAATCACCCCATAGGCCTTGAACACATCTCTCACATCTTCTTCATAAGCCTCAAATGGACAATTACGAATCCGTATCCACTTGTATGTCGCAGATACGTCCCTCAGCTGCACCTCCAATCCTTCCCTCACAACCATCCTCTTGTCTTGATAATCGTCAACAGCTCTTCCGTAGACACCACTCGACGAGAATTTCACAAACACTCTTGTTGCTCCATTCAGTGATATCCCATAAATATCTGAAGTGGCAAATCCATATTTATCACGTAGAATGGCAGGTAAGAGATCGTCTACATTTGAAGGGTAAATGGCCCCAGCGAGCACCTCAATACACACTGTATTTACTCTCCTTCTGTATGACTCGGCCATTGCTGAGAAAATGAAGTTGTCAAAGCTGGCCACCAGAGGCGCCTGACAGCACACCCTCACACCACAGTGGTCGGGCAGCAACACCCGTAACAGTTATCTAAATAACTTCTAATAATATCAGCTATAATTAATAATAATAATAATAATACTTTATTGAGACATGGTACAATGATACATGGTTGGGTAGACAAGATACATAGATATTGATGAGATGTACATGCCAAAAACCCTAATATGCTGTGCATTGCGGGCATTCTTAGGACTACTTAATTATAGACTACATGGTAAAAAGTTATGGTTGATAATTAATAAAATAAGTATAATTGCGTATCTAAGTTATAAAGTTTGATTATAAGTTGAACATATCAATTAGTTGTAGCAATGCAACTAATTGAGTGAGATAACAATTTAAAACATATTAATTAACGGGGGAGGGTGGGAGGCAGGAGAGTAGGGAGGTGATGAGGGAGGTACGCAGGTGGTGGGGGAAGGAGTTATTGAAGTGTGAGGAAATTCTGAGAGGTTTGTTGGTGTTGCGAGATCCAGGTGCAATAAGGGTGAGTCGGCTGGATAGGATAGGACAAGGGGTGATGGAGGTGAAGGGAAGGGCGAATTTTCCGTTGTATAATTGGGGTAGAACCTGGGGTGGTTGAAAAGTTGAAATTGAACCCGAGGGTCAGAGATACAGGGTTTAGATTTCTACATGTAATCTTAGCGTCGAAGGCTCAGTTATTTGTCATGGGAATAGTTGGGGAAGGTAGGTGTGACAGGTGCGGGGTACTAGATACGGCTTTTCATGCTGTATATTTTTGCGAGGGTCTTACAGGGGTATGTGCATGGTTTGGTGAAGTGTTGAGAAGAATAGGGGGAAGAGGTGTGTCAGCTCTACGGGCGTTAAGTTTGGACGTGGGGCAGTTCTCGGAAAGCGTACAAAGGGCAATGTCTTATTTAGTTTTGGATTACATTCATATATCGTGGGGAATGAGGGAGGTGAGAAGTGATGTCAGAATAAGGGCGTTAGCAGCAGGGTTTTATAGAACAAAATGTCGTAATAAAAGCCTGTATGGGAGGGTATGGGAGAGGGATTTTCCAAGTGTTTATCGAGATTTCACAGTACATTGGTTATTAAGCATGATAAGGTGAAAGGGAGGGCTGCCTAGTTTTGTTGAGGAGTTTAGGTTGGGGTTTAGGGTAGCTTGGGGGTCTGTTGGGTAGGGTAGGTTGCACGTTGGTGGGGAGTTGGGGGGTCGAATGGGTGGGGAGTGTGAGGAGGGTGGTATAGTTAGGTCAGGGGAAGGTGTTGGAGGTTGGTTTCGTTTCAGTGCTCTTGGTTTAATGTGATGAGGCAAGTCATCTTTGGAGTATGTACCTAATGTTGTGTTAGGAATTATAGGGTTTGTTCACATGTGCGAGGTTGCAAAACAAAATTTTTTCATATGTTTGCATGAAGGTCATTGCAATGTTGTTAATATATATATAACAATGTGGAAGTTGTAAAGTTTAAGGGTAGGATTTATGTTATGTGTTGTATCATGGAATATTCAATGTTTCTAAATGCTAGGAATATACACTCTGTTCTTAAATATATGAGTTTTCATTAACAGGGCAGGATTAATTGTTATGTTGTGAAAAAAAAAAAGGTGCCAGGCAGGGTGGCAACGTTTAATGATTGTACTAAATGTTTTGAAGGGACAATGGCAGTTGGCTATTGGAGGTCTGTGTTAAGAGGTCCCAAGTTTTATTTGGATGTATAGGGTTAGTAACTGTAATAGTTACGGTAGTTAAGAGGATGATAGCTGGAAGACATAATATAATGTACATGGGGGGGGGGGTATATTAAGAGGTATTAACTCTTGTCTTTATGTATTATATGCTTAATCACTATTGTCTATGTATAGTAAGTTCTTTGGCCTTGTATGAAGAATTTCGTGGTAGGTTTGTAACAGTAGGAGTTTTAATAATTGTGTTAAATGACAGGTTTTCAGTGGGTTACTTGTACTTTAAGATGACCATGTATGTACAAGGCATTATATAGACATGTTTCATTGTATATTAAATTTTCATAAAGGTTAGTTGTTATTTAGTTTTGCATATACCATGTGACATGTTGTGCATGGTTTTTATATGTAGCAATTTTCTTGTGTATGTTTGGTTAGGGTTTTTATTTTGAAAATAGTGTGAGGGTTCAGGTGGTGGGTTGTTTTGGTAGAAAGGGGCAGAGTTATTTTATATCACACATATCCATGTTTATGGTGTTGGTTTGTCATTTTGATATTGTTGTTTCGTTTTTTAGGTGCCTGTTACTGTTTACGGCATATTTGTCATGATTTGTAATAATGTTTTAATAAAATAAAAAAAAAAAAAAAAAAAAAAATTAATTGTAGCAATGCAACTAATTGAGTGAGATAATTTAAAACAATTAATTGCATTGCAGTTACAGTTTACGTGGTCATTATAATGTAAATGTTATGGAAATAGTTAGCTTAGTATGTATTATTCATAACAGGTTTTTACATTTAAGTGATTAGTCAGGTTCTTACAGTAAGTGATTATTCTACTTTGTTGAGAATGTTTGATATTAAGCATTTAGGTTTGGGTGAGAAGGTGGTTTTTCAGCATCGTTTTGAATTGGGGTACAGGCAGGGTTTCTTTGGCTATGACAGATAATGAATTCCAAATTTTCGTGCCTTTTATATGCATTGAGTTTTTACATATGTTAGATGGACACGGGGAACATCGAGGAGTGATCTGTGTCTAGTGTTATGGTCATGTGTCTTGTTAAAATTGGTAAGAAGTTGAGTGGTGGGTTAATATTTGCATTGAGTGTTCTATGTATGTAATAGGCACAGTAAAAGTATGAATGTCTTGTATGGTGAGTAAGTTTAGGTTTTTGAATATTGGTGGAGTATGTTGTCTGGAGTGTGAATTTGTTATTATTCTAACTGCTGCTTTTTGTTGTGTTATTAGTGGTCTGAGATGAGTTATTGATGTTGAGCCCCATGCGCAGATTCCATAGGTGAGGTAGGAGTAAATGAGTGAGTGATATAAGGTAAGGAGAGCTGGTTGTGGAACATAGTACCGTATCTTGGATAGTATTCCCACGGTCTTTGAGACTTTCTTGGAAATTTGTTGTATATGTGTCTGAAATTTGAGGCCACTGTCAAGATGGATTCCCAAGAATTTTCCCTCTGAGTTTTGTGATAGGGGACCCGTTTATCATTATGTTAAGTGGTGCGTTTGTAGCTCTGTTCCCAAACTGGATAAAATAGGTTTTATCAATATTGAGAGTAAGTTTGTTGGTCATCATCCAGGTAGATATTTTCTGCAATTCAGTATTTACAGTGTTGGCTAGTATGTCTGGGCTTGGGTGTGAGATAACATATGTAGTGTCATCTGCAAAAAGTATGGGTTTGAGTAGTTGAGATGCATTTGGTAGGTCGTTACTGTAAATGAGAATGTGTAGTGGGCCAAGAACACTTCCCTGTGGGACACCTACGGTAATAGTTTGCGCGGTGGAGCTAGCTCCATTTGTGTACACATATTGGTTTCTGTTGCTAAGGTATGATTTTAGGTAGTTGAGGGAGTCCTCTTATACCATAGTGTGATAATTTTAGGTGTAACAGATCATGGTCGACTGTATCAAAAGCTTTACGTAAATCAATGAAGATTCCCACTGGGATTTCTTTTTTCTCAAGGACGGTGTAAATTATTTCTAACATGTGTATAATGGTATCATTTGTATTTTTATTAGGCCTGAATCCAAATTGACAGTGGTTGAGTACGTTGTTGGAGAGAAGGGGTAAATTAGATATCGGCCTGTAGTTATTCAGGTCTGTTTGATCTCCTCCTTTATGTATTGGGGACCCTCGCTATTTTGAGTATTGATGGGAAGGTACAGGATTCAATGGATTTGTTAAAGAGTGTTGCAATAATTGGTGAGAGAACTTGAGAGGCTTTTTTGTTTATAAAAGGTGGTAAGTTATTTAGGTCACCTGCTTTGTTTTTTAATGTGTTGATTATAAGAGAAACTTCTATTGGGTTGGTCGAGGCTAGGAATAGTGTGTTCAGATAGGTGCCAGTGAGATAGTCGTTAGGTGGAGTGTTTGAACTTGGGATTTTGCTTGCCAGCTTTTTACCTATGGTGGAGAAGAAATCATTGAGTTTGTTTGCTGTTTCATTAGGTGGGAGTAGGGGTTCATCTGGTTTTGTTAGCTTGATTGTTCTGTTTGTGGATACCTTTTTAGTTCCTAGAATTTCAGATAGGGTTTTCCAGGTCTTTTTTATATCACCTTTTAAGTTATGTAATCTGTTCAAATAGTACAATTTTTTTGACCTTCTTATCAGACTCGTTAGGTTTGATGAGTAACGTTTTGTTTGTTCTCTTGTTATTTGTCCCATTCTGTACTGTTTTTCATATAGGTGCTTTATATTAATAGATTTGAGTATGCTGGGGGTTAGCCAGGGACTATTTAATCTTTTAGCTGTGATTTGTTTAGTTTTTTTAGGGCAATGCTTATTATAGAGGTATTGGGTCTTTTTAAGAAAATTATTAATACATAAGTCAGTATCATGGAAGTTGTCTATTTCTATTTGCCAGTCAGTGTTTGTCATAGCTGTTATAAAGTTATTTATAGCTGTCTCATTATGTAGTCTGACGGTAACTTTAGTAGTCTCTAGTGGTAATTTTCCGAGATTGGTTATGAGAAAGGTTGGGTAGTGGTCTGTGGTATTGTCTGTGATTATGCCTGATTTCAATGGGGATATGGTGTTAGTCCAGATATGGTCTAATAGAGAGGCACAGGTCTCAGAGGTTCTTGTAGGTTTTGTTATTGTCAGGAGCAGTAAGCAGTTGCTCATAGTGTTTGTGAATTCAGTTACTTGTGGGTCCTGATGTTGTAGGAGGTTTATATTGAAGTCTCCTGTGAGGATTAAGTGGTCTTTGTTCATGTGTGCATCAGTAATCATACTTCCTAATTTTTTCACTAAATTGCTGAATGTTTGACTGTGGTAATCTATACATGTTTATAACTGTGAGAGGTTTTTGTAGGTATTTGGATTTAAACTTAGCTATTATATATTCTCCATGTTCATCTCTTGTGCATGTATTGTTAATACATTCAAGCTGGTCTGAGTATAACATAGCTGTGCCACCTCCTTGTTGGTCTTGCCTACAATTGTGTATGGCTGTGTAACCAGGAATGGCATAGATATCTGTAGTATGAGGCTTTAGCCATGTTTCAGTGAGGGCAATGATGGACATACTGGCCTGTAATGAGTTTAATAATGTTGTGAGGTCATCAAAATGTTTGCTTAAAGATCTGACATTGTAGTTAAAGATAGTTATGTTATTGTTGGCTTTGAGTAGTGTTTTAGCCTGTTCTGCTGTGTAGTAATGACAGTTGTTGTTAGGTTCATGTAAGTCATTTAATAGACGGTTGGTACCAGGATCAATGCTTGGATTCATAAGATTTAGTGTGATTCTATAATTAAACTTAAAAATAGAACAACGCAAGTAGACTTAAGAATAGGACAATGCAAAAGGAGTTCTTGGCACGTGAGTTAGTACGTTGGATATGTTTACAAAAATGAAAAAATGACCTAAGGTAGTCAATTTACAGCTAATAAGAATCTAAAACTATAGCACCTGAGTTAGCACCTGAGTTAGCACTTGAGTTTGTTAATTAATTAAACAAAAGTTTATATATGAGTGTGATTTTAAAAGATTTAAGAACAATGAATAATGCTAAACTTAAAGATATAATATTTGATCAATTGATTTTACGAGCTATTGGATTAACACATTTTTGAACAGAAGTCTACCTGGAGTCTACCTGGAGAGAATTCCAGGGGTCAACGCTCCGCAGCCCGGTCCGTGACCAGGCCTCCTGTTGGACCAGAGCCTGATCAACCAGGCTGTTACTGCTGGCCGCACGCAGTCCAACGTACGAACCACAGCCTGGCTGGTCAGGTACCGACTTTAGGTGCCTGTCCAGTGCCTGCTTGAAGACAGCCAGGAGTTTGTTGGTAATCC
>WNWK01047126.1:0-14055 GCA_009830355.1 Cherax destructor | reverse complement strand
CCACCTCCACCCCTCCTTCAGAGTGCAGGCACTTTACCTCCCACCTTCACCCCTCCTTCAGAGTGCAGGCACTGCACTTCCCACCTCCACCCCTCCTTCAGAGTGCAGGCACTGTACTTCCCATCTCCACCCCTCCTTCAGAGTGCAGGCACTGTACTTCCCACCTCCACCCCTCCTCCAGAGTGCAGGCACTGTATTTCCCACCTCCATCCCTCCTTCAGAGTGCAGGCACTCTACTTCCCACCTTCACCTCTCCTTCAGAGTGCAGGCACTGTACTTCCTATCTCCACCCCTCCTTCAGAGTGCAGGCACTGTACTTCCCACCTCCACCCCTCCTCCAGAGTGCAGGCACTGTACTTCCCACCTCCACCCCTCCTTCAGAGTGCAGGCACTGTACTTCCCACCTCCACCCCTCCTTCAGAGTGCAGGCACTGTTCTTCCCACCTTCACCCCTCCTTCAGAGTGTAGGCACTGTACTACCCACCTCCAGGACAGTCCAATTAACCAGTTTTCCTAAATGTCTTCACAAATGTTATCTAGCTCACACTACAATAGCATGTCATGTCCAAAAGTCCAAAATTGCCGCACCATCGAGGGAGAAGCCAGAATCAAGGTCAAAGAAGAGTGAAGGTCAGATATGTCAAAAGAGCCGGTCAGAACCCTGGTACCTGAAACAGGTAACGAACCGGCATCAGCAAGAGGTACAGGGGCATGAGAGGTGTCCAAAGAGTTGTCCATTAATGAGGCAGGGTCAGTACTGGGTGCGGTATCAGGAAGGGGCGTGGGGGTAGTGGGTTCATGGATTGGGGCAGCCATGGTTAGGTTACTTCTTTCTTTATATTTTTAAGAAAAAAAAACAAAAATAAAATAAAAATAAAAAAAAGAATAAGAAAAAGAGGGGAACGTGGAGGAATAGCTCCTAGGAGGAATGAAAGGGGCGTAAATATCCCTCCGTGCCCAAGAGGACCTGAACACCGCAAGTAGTGCAGATGCTGCATGGAACCCGTGCCATACCCTACCCTTCATGCCAGTAAACCAACAATCCGGGATAGCAACCTCACATCCACCGAGCCACCTCGGCGGACAAAAGAGAGGGAGGCCGGATATCCGCCACAAAGCATACCGCCTTCAGCCACCACCCCCGGAATCTGAAAGGTGGCCTCCAGCGATACTCCCGTCGCCCAAAAGATACCCAAGGCCACCCTCTGGGAGACTGGAGATGGATCGGGACATCCCCAGGCGATCCAGATTCCACGGCAAACTACACCACCGCCAAGGACCTCAACGGAATGGGATGGACCACGGTACCCTTCCCCCTACCTAGGAACTAGAATGCCTGAGGAGAGAAGCTCCCAGGGTAAAAATGGGAAGGAAATAAGGGAGGGATGAGGAGGAAGGGGAGGAAAGGGAAACAGGGAGGATGGAGATGGGATAGGGGAGGGGGATTGGGGGGTAATTAGGTTCGGTCTGAGGAAGAAGACCAAAAGGTCTAATTCCTCAGACCAAGAGCCTTTTCACCACACCAAGGAGCCCCCCTTGAAGAGGCCCCCAATCCTGAGTGCTCTCCTGTTGTCGCAAAATATTCGAAAAAAAAAAATATTTTTTCTTATCAAAATGTTAAGATTATTTTCCTGATTGTTTTTATCCTAATTTTTTTTTTTTTTGGATCAATACTTACCGAGATATGGAGGTGTAAAGATTGGCAGAAAATGAGCCGCGTATGGCAACAGTGGTGCATGCCGCTCACTGGTACACTTATATTTACTCCTATTCGATGGTTTCTTATATTTTCCAATATTTTTTTTTTTCCAAGTAACTTATGTGCCCTGTGATACCCAAGTAATGTGCTTTGTACATATATACACTCGTTGTATGCAACACAATAACTGCACAAACATTATTATCATCATATTGTTTACAGAACTTGTTTACACAAACCAACAATGCAAAAAATTATTTATTACTATTGTTCTATAATATATATACACATATATAATGACTGGACATTTTCCATCAACTTCCCTTAGCACTTGAAGCTCCTGTGTGTGTGTGTGTGTGTGTGTGTGTGTGGTTGTGTGTGTGTGGGGGGGGGGGGGTGTGTGTGTGTGTGTGTGTGTGTGTGTGTGTGTGTGTGTGGATCTAAATTTGCTGAGTCAGGGTAAGATGCTGTCAAGAATGACATTATACCATTCTACTACCTCACTGCTCTCAGACCTGTCAAACAAGGGTGACATGTTCTTCTTCCACCACCCTCCTTCTCAGCTGTACCGTCCTTCTTCTTCCCTTCCTTCCTTTCTTATTTCCTTCCTTCCTTCATTCCTTTCTTATTTCCTTCCTTCCTTCATTCCTTCCTTTTTTTTTTCCTTCCATTCTTAATTCTTTTGTTCCTTCCTTCCTCTCATCTCTCCTTCCTTTCTTTCTTTCTTCCTTCCTTTCTTCTTTCCTTCCTTTCATCTCTTCTTTCCTTCCTTCCTTCCTCTCATCTCTTCCTTCCTTCCTAACTTACTTACTTCCTTCCTTCCTTGCTTCTGGTATCCTGGGCATTGCTTTTGGTCACAAACTCTTCAAAACCATGAAATTCATCTACAGAGACACTACCATCTGTGTTAGAGCTATCACTGGGGAAGAGAAGAGTCCCAGATTCACCGGGAAGTCTGGTATTTCTTACCACTAGGCATGCTGAACATGGACTACTGAAATGGCTTTCCCACAATGCACCACTGGCTGTCCAATTCTTTTTATACTGCGCACACTGACCACACAGACCCATTCTCTCACATGTCAGCCTACCAGCTTTCTCCCACTTGATTTGAGGCCGCTAGAATTTTTTTTTTTATTAACACATCAGTCGATTCCCACCAAGGCAGGGTGGCCTGAAAAAGAAAAACTTTCATCATCATTCACTCCATCACTGTCTTGCCAGAGGGGTGGTTTACACTACAGCTATAAAACTGCAACATTAACACCCCTCGCTAGAATTTATGTGTATTAATACGTCCAAAACAGTGGCTCGTAAGACGTATATATATGACCGAAACAGTCAAAGGGTTAAAGAGTCGTAAGAGGGCAGCAAGAGCAGACTGATGTAAATGATATAGCATACGAATATGTATGCCGTCTGGCCCAGCTGCCGATGATCAGCAAGCGGAGAGTGTTGCCTCCAGTTCTTGAAGGGTAAAAGGCACATTATACCTGGAGTTTACCTGGAGAGAATTCCAGGGTCAACGCCCCTGCGGCCCAGTCTGTGACAAGGCCTCATGTTGGACCAGAGCCTGATCAACCAGGCTGCTACTGCTGGCCGCATGCAGTCCAACGTACGAACCACAGCCCGGCTGGTCAGGTACCGACTTTAGGTGCCTGTCCAGTGCCTGCTTGAAGACAGCCAGGGGTTTGTTGGTAATCCCCCTGATGTATGCTGGGAGGCAGTTGAACAATCTTGGGCCCCTGACACTTATTGTTTTGTCCCTCAACGTGCTAGTGGCACCCCTGCTCTTCATTGGGGGTATGTTACATCACCTGTCGAGTCTTTTGCTTTCATAGGGAGTGATTTTCGTGTGCAAGTTTGGTATTAATCCCTCGAGAATTTTCCATGTGTATATAATAATGTATCTCTCCCGCCTGCGTTATAGAGAGTACACGTTTAAGAACTTCAAGCATTCCCAGTAATTGAGGTGGTTTATCGCAGTTATGCTTGTCATGAAGGTTCTCTGCACATTTTCAAGGTCAACAATTTCACCCGCCTTGAAAGGTGCAGTTAGTGTGCAGCTATATTCCAGCCTAGATAGAACAAGCGATCTGTAAAGTGTCAACATGGGCTTGGCATCCCTGGTTTTGAAGGTTCTCATTATCTATCCTGTTATTTTTCTAGCAGATGCAATTGCTACGCATTAGACATTATGGTTCTTGAAGGTGAGATCCTCTGACATGATCACTCCCAGGTCTTTGACATTAGCTTTTCGCTCTATTGTGTGGTTGGAATTAGTTTTGTACTCCGATGAGATTTTAATTTCTTCACGTTTTCCGTATCTGAGTAATTGAAATTTCTCATTATTGAACTTCATATTGTTTTCTGCAGCCCATTTAAAGATTTGGTTTATGTCTGTTTGGAGTCTTGCAGTGTCTTCAACGGTGGACACTGTCATACAGATTCGGATGTCATCTGCAAAGGAAGACACAGCACTGTGGCTTATATCCCTGTCTATGTCCGATATGAGGATGAGGAACAGGATGGGAGCGAGTACTGTGCCTTGTGGAACATAGCTTTTCACAATAGCTGCCTCAGACTTTACTCTGTTGACTACTACTCTTTGTGTTCTACTTGTTAGGAAATTATAGATCCATTTACCAACTTTTCCTGTTATTCCTTTATCACGCATTTTGTGTGCTATTACACCATGGTCACACTTGTCAAAGGCTTTTGCAAAGTCTGTGTATATAACATCTGCATTCTGTTTGTCTTCTAGAGCATCCAGGACCTTGTCGTAGTGGTCCAGTAGTTGGGACAGACAGGAGCGACCTGCTCTAAACCCATGCAGCCCTGGGTTGTGCAATTTATGGGTATCAACATGAGTGGCAGTCTTGCTTCTTAGAACCCTTTCAAAGATTTTTATGATATGGGGCGTTAGCACTATTGGTCTGTAGTTCTTTGATATTGTTTTACTGCCCCCTTTGTGGAGTGGGGCTATGTCTGTTGTTTCTAGTAACTGCGGGACGACCGCAGTGTCCATGCTCCCTCTCCATAGGATGTTAAAAGCACGTGATAGGGGCTTCTTGCATTTCTTGATGAACACGGAGTTCCATGAGTCTGGGCCTGGAGCGGAGTGCATGGGCATGTCATTTACAGTGGACCCCCGCTATTCGAACGGCTCGGCAGCCGAACAAATCGTCATTAGTACAAGAAAATCGATATCGTCATGCGAACAAATTATCGCGAGTCGAACGAATGCGTTTGTGACCTGTCCGCCCAGGCGCTTGGGTGCCTCACCGTGCAGGCGTGGAGAGCCAGTCCCGCGTTGTTTACACTCGAGAGAACAATACCCTGCACGCTTCTCCAGACATTTCACACTTAATTATAATTTTTGGAGTTTGTTCATTAAGTGCGACTGTGAAATAAGCTACCATGGGTCCCAAGAAAGTTCCTAGTGGTACCCCTGGGCTGATGAAAGTGAGAAACACCATAGAAATGAAGAAGGAAATAATACAAAAATACGAGAGTGGTGTGCGATTGTGTGATCTTGCCAGGATATATGGCAAAAACAGGTCAACTATCGCTTCTATCCTGCTTAAGAAGGAAGAAATTAAGCAAGCTGATATTGCAAAAGGTGTTACTGTACGAGCCAAAAATAGACCACAAGTAATCAAAGATATTGAGTTGTTGCTGGTGTGGATCAAGGATAAAGAGTTAACGGGTGATAGTGTGTTGGAGTCAATCATTTGTGAAAAGGCAAAGAACTTGCATGCCGATCTTGCAAAGAAAATGCCTGCAACCAGTGTTGATTGTAATGGTAGTGAATTTAAAGCCAGCAAAGGCTGGTTTGAGAGATTTAAAAATCGTAGTGGCATACATAATGTGGTAAGGCATGGTGAGGCTGCCAGTTCAGACAAACGTGCAGCTGAAAAATTCATAAAAGAGTTTCAGGACTACATAAAGACTGAAAAATTGAAACCTGAACAAGTGTTCAATTGTGACGAAACAGGCCTGTTTTGGAAGAAAATGCCCAACAGGACCTACATTACTCAGGAGGAAAAAGCACTGCCAGGACACAAGCCTATGAAAGAAAGGCTAACTCTCATGATGTGTAGTAATGCTAGTGGGGATTTTAAATTGAAGCCTTTACTAGTGTATCACTCAGAAAATCCCAGAGTGTTCAAGAGACACAATGTCGTCATAAGTAGATTGTGTGTCTTGTGGAGAGCAAGTCAGAATGCATGGGTCACAAAGCACCTTTTCAGTGACTGGATCCATGAAGTGTTTGGCCCCAGTGTGAGAAAATACCTACAGGAAAAGGGTTTGGACAAAAAGTGTCTCCTGTTACTGGACAATGCTCCTTCACATCCTCAAAACATGGAAGACCTACTGTGTGAAGACTTCAAATTTATAAAACTGAAGTTCTTGCCTCCTAACACCACTCCTCTCCTCCAGCCCATGGACCAGCAGGTCATCTGTAACTTCAAAAAACTCTACACAAAAGCAGTGTTTGAAAAGTGCTTTGAAATGACCTCGGACAGTGAATTGACCCTTAGAGAGTTCTGGAAGAATCACTTCAATATCTACAGCTGCATAGGCCTTATAGGCAAGGCTTGGGAGGGAGTGACTTCAAGGACTTTGAACTCTGCTTGGAGACCATTGTGGCCAGGTTGTGTCCAACAGAGGGATTTTGAAGGTTTTGAGGCTGACCCTGACCCTGCCGACCCTGTGCCTGTTGTGGACTCTATTGTGGAATTGGGCAAGTCCCTGGGGTTCGAGGTGAGTGGCGAGGATGTGGAAGAGTTAGTGCAGGGCCACAGGGTAGAGCTAACAACTCAAGAGCTGCAACAGCTGGAAATGGAAGAGCATCAGACCAGATTTGAGGCTATTGATTCACGGGAGAAGGAGGAGGAAGAGGGGCTGAAGAAGGTGCCTTCTTCAGAGATTAAGGAGATGTGTACAATGTGGAATAGATTGCAAAGTTTTGTTGAAAAATACCACCCTGAACAAGCTCAAACACAAGCCTTAACAGCAGCATGTTCAGTGACCAAACAATGTCCTTCTTCAGGAACATGTTGAAAAGGCACCAGAAACAGAGGACTGTGGACAGTTATTTTGTTAAAGTGTCCAGTGACTCCCAAGCTGGTCCTAGTGGGATTAAAAGACAAAGAAAAGAAGTAACCCCAGATAGGGCTTTGATACCTGAAGTCCTTCTGGAAGGGATTCCCTTCCAAACACTAACACCTCCCTCCCTCACTCCTCCTCCCTCTCTTCCATATGCCATCAACAATCTTCAATAATGGTAAGTAAAAAGACTTGCATTTATTTACTAATACTTTTAGTAGTACCGCACTGTAGTATTTAATGTTTTTGTTTATGTAGAAGCTTAATTTTATTAAAATATATTATTTTTTAATATTTTTGGATTTCTGGAACGGATTAATTGTATTTCCATTATTTCTTATAGGAAAAATTAAATCGCCTTTCGAACATTTCACGTTAAGAACAAGCTCCTGGAATGGATTAAATTCAAATAGCGAGGGTCCACTGTATTGCCTTTTCGAAGTCATTTGGCATTGGGGTGATCTCAGATAGGCATGTGTCTGTCAAATTCTGTGGCACTCTCATAAAAATTCATTTAGGTCTTCGATTTTCAGTCTGGTTAGCGGCTCGCTAAAAACTGAGTCATACTGTGAAGGACCCATCCCGTTTAAGTAGAGGGCCCAATACTGGTTGTTGTTCTCGACTTTGATTTTGCATAAGAAAGGAAATACTTTGGGTTTCTTTCAATTTCATTTATAGCTTTTAGTTCTTCCCACGTTTCTTGATTCCTGTAAGATTCCTTTAGTTTTAATTCGATGTTTGCTATTTCTCTGACTAGTGTCTCCCATGGTATTTCAGATATATTGGCCTACTGTAGCCGCTCCGTTATTCTTTGCCTTCGCCTGTATAGGAGCACCTCTCTTTTCTAGTTTGCATCTTCTCCTCCTTTTCCTTAAGGGAATTTGCCTTGTGCAAACGTCGAGGGCCACAAAGTTAATTTGTTCTAGACAAAGGTTAGGATCCGTGATGCTTAGGCAATCTTCCCACTTTATATCATTTAGGACTTGGTTTACTTGGTCCCACCTTATGTTTTTGTTATTGAAGTTGAATTTGGAGAAGGCTCCTCACGGGTGATCACATTTTGTTGATCTTGGGCTCCCCGCATGCATGTCTGGACCTCTATTATGTTGTGATCTGAGTACAGTGGTACCCCGACTTACGATGGTCCCCAAACACACCCTTTTATGTAAGTTTATTTTTTTAAATGCTTTTGTAAGTGTAATTTTGGGGGTCTAAACGGACTAGTCTATTTTACATCATTTCTTATGGAAATAAATTCGTTTGGTAATGGCACTTGAACAGCATTCTGGAATGAAAAATATCTAAGTCGGGTACCACTGTATATTGTTTTTGATATGATGACATTTCGTATCAGATCATCATTGTTGGTGAAGGTGAGGTCCAACGTATTCTCTAATCTTGTAGGCTCTACTATTTGCTAGTTTAAGGTGAACTTGGTGCAGAGATTTAAAAGTTCATGCATGTGCGAGTTTTCATCTGAGCTGCCTCCTGGTGTTATCTCTGCTACCACATTGTTTGCAATGTTCCTCCATTTAGGAGCCTGAGGTTGAAATCCCCCAGTAGCAAGATGTTGTGGGCAGGAGCTGGAAGATTTTCCAGACAGTGGTCAATTTTCAGAAGCTGTTCCTGGAATTGTTGGGACGTTGCATCCGGGGGCTTGTAGACAACCACGATGACCAGGTTTTGATTCTCGACCTTTATTGCTAATACTTCAACTACATCATTTGAGGCATTTAGTAGTTCTGAACATATAAGTGACTCTGTGATAGACAGGCCAACCCCCCCTTTTTGCCTGTTCACTCTGTCACACCTGTATAGGTTGTAGCCCGGGATCCATATTTCATTGTCCAAGTGATCTCTTATGTGGGTCTCTGTGAAAGCCGCAAACATAGCATTTGACTCTGTAAGCAGTCCACGAATGTAAAGTACAGTGGACCCCCGAGTTTCATAAACCCCGGAAATCGTACATTTATGTAAGTATAATATTGTAAGTGCTTGTGGAAAAGTATTTTTGGAGGTCTGAAATAGACTAACCTACGTGACATTTTTCCTTAAGAGAGTAAATTCGTTCGGTAATGGCACTTGAGCAGACTTCAGGAGTGAAGTTTTTACGAAACTCGGGGGTCCACTGTACCTTGTTGTTTGTTGCTGGCTTTAGACCCTGTATATTTGCAAAGATGAATGTCGTTGGATTTGTGGTATTGGTGGTATGGGGGGTCTTTTTTTCCCAGCACTAATATCTGTTGTATTGGAGGCCATTGACTGTGATTCCACTCCAGAAATGACTGCAGTTGGTGTACAATTTCTGTCATTTCCTGCCAGCTTTTTTTCCTTCCTGGCACTAAAAATCCTCTCTCTCCGGAGTGGCTGTGGCTACCCAGGTTTTGCCATGGTCTGGATGTCCTGTGTCGCCTCGTACCCTTTAGGTGGTGTGCCTGGCAATATAAGTTATAGCACTGTCTTTCCTGAATTGATGTGTGGCACATTTAAGGGTGGAAAAACTTACAGGATGGGAGGTTGCATTTGCCTGTTTTCATATGGGCACAGCATTTTTTGGGGTGATCATAATTGCATATCCCATCTGATTTCCCAGATTTTCCATGCCTGCAGATACCAAGTGCATAATATTCACATAGGCCTGGTTTCCGTTTGCCCTGGTTTTTGTGACTGTGTTCCCCATTGGTGGGTGTGTTCCTGTCTCATGTCTGTCTTCATTACTAGTGCTAACAATGGAGCCTTCAACTGTTTCCGGTAATTTATCTTCAGTATTTCCCTGGGTATCCCCTTGTTTACTATCTACCATGGTACTGCTAGTTTGTAACACTGTTTTTTTGTGTGTCCTTGTCTACACCTGTTTCCCCATCATTTATTTCATTAGAGCTACTGTCCCTCTTCAGGTCACCATCATTTATTTCTCCATTCTTACATTTACTGTCAACCATTTTAACATCTGTACCAGGGCGGTAGCACCATCTGGCCTTCATTTTTTACTTTACCAACTGTTATAGAAAGCTGTCATGTTTTTTATGAAGTCCGATTTGGTGTTGTCATCTTTTATTATCAATGTGATTTTATTCCACAGTTCGGTCTCATTTGGACATACCCAAAAACACTTCCCTTGTTTAATATCTCATGTAGTAGATTCTTGGATGTCTACACAAGGGGCGTGGCAGCATTTACCACAAAAGTTGCATGTAATCCATGCAGTGGAACGTTCGTTTTTTTGTTTGCATACTACACAGGGTTTAATGATTGATTTTGTTGGTTGTTTTACTGTATATTCTACTAATAGCTTCCCTGAAGTGGTGATCCGTCTATTTGTATCGTATCTATTTTATTTGCATGTGTAAGTGTTTGGACAATCTTACCGCTTTAAGTTATTGTTATTGTTATTGTTTGGGTGTTTGATAAGGTCCCCTAAAACTCCGTCCGCTTATTGAATCCGGACAAGGATACCAGTTTTGAATCCGGTCAATGGTTCCCTTATTTCTTGCATCTGACGAGATCCAGTACCACTTATTTAATGAATCCTGTAGGGATTGTTTGGGTTACGCGAGACAGACCACTGGAAGATGATTAAACAGAGTAATAATGATCAGTATGGTACAAAAGTATAACTTGCGTGTTGGAGAAAAAAAAACGGTGCTTCTGGCAGCTCCTACTGTGACAGGCGGCCATACCTCTGGCACCCTGGTTTACCTCTGGCACCCTGTTTATTTCTGGCACCCTGGTAAACCTCACCCCGGTTTAACATCTGGGTTTTTATGCACTTATGGTTCACTCTACTGGGTTTAGTTTTTGTTTTTTCTACACCACAACACTGCTGTTTTTTCTATGATGACTGGAAGATATACGGACTTATGTTGGTGAAATCATTCACTGACAACTCACAACTCAACACCGTTTATCGTATTTTTCAGCTGGACAAATTACGTATTTCCTCAAGATTGGGCACCTATTCGTATTTCATAGATTTTTTATATCAATGTAATCACTAGATTTTCGTCAGGTATACTAACAGTTTAAAATTATCAATACACGGAATTGCATGGTAAGGACCCGGCGGCCGCTGGCAACTGATTTCAAACACGAAACTCGTTAGGCCTACACTTTCGCCTTAGTTTTCACATTAACATCTATTAACTTATCTGTATACTATGGCACCACTGAGATATTCACTATACAGATCTATCTTCACCCTATTTTCAGGGAGACTTTCCTTCCTCTGACAAATAATCGTTCTGTTTTGTTATTTCACACGGCACTTAAGATTCCCTCTGGCATTATGGCACTATGTTCTGACACACTAATTCCCTTGTTTTTTGACTCAGTATAACTATTTTCTGCCTGATTTGTTGCGAGCACTGGAGGGATGAACCTTATAAGATCACTGGCACAGATTATTCTCTGAGAAAAGAAAAATCTAAGGGCTTTAACTCGCTGGCAGACTTAGAAGAAAGGAACGAGGGACATAGATGGAGCCCCTGAGAAATGCAGACCACATGATTACCAATTTTAGTGGCAACAGCAAGAGGGTGTGCTATATCGACACCGGCAACCTGAAGAACAATAGCCGGGTCGGGGAGAATTTACCACTCAATTTCTGCACTTTCTTCCAGACTGCACTCATCAAGGAAGCTGAAGTGACAGTAGAAACGTAATCTCGCCAGCAAGTGCGTTTAGGGTCACGTATGACATGGCTAGCAATTGCTCTCCTCTGCATAAAATCAAGAAGTCTCTCTTTGGTTCTATTATATTGATACCTGCCCCACGCAACGCATTTCAAACGTACTGCCCGAGCACAAGCAGGAGACCACCAAGGCACACACTTCTGGGAATGCTTGCCTGAGGTTTGGGGGATAGAATGTGAAGCTGCGGTTAAGACGGAGGACGAAAAGAGATGTAAAACCTCATCAATGGAGGACGAGGAAGGAACCTCTTGAAAGGCAGTAAGATGTGCATAAAGGTTCCATTTCGCCCCGTCAAATTGCCAGTGTGGGCTACGAGGAGATGGAGAATACGAAGGGGACTTAAGGATGATTGGAAAATGATCGCTGTCATGAAAGTCCGGGAGGACAGACCAGGTGAAGAAGATGACAGTTGTGGAAGAGCAGATGGAGAGATCGATGCAAGAGAAAGAATGAGTTCGAGGATCAAAATGGGTGGGAGTACCCGTATTTAAAACATGGAGAGGGAAAGAAGCAAGAAATGCCTCCAACTGAATGCCGCAGGAGTCACAGTGCGACCCCCCCCCAAAGAAAATGGTATGCGTTAAAATCGCCAAGTAACAGAAGCGGTGGAGGCAAGGAAGAAACCAGAAAAGAAACATCTGGAATAGACAATGCCCGAGAAGGGGAGAGATACAGAGAACAGTGTATACCACGTTGTACGGTTCGTATTTCTAACGGCTAAGCCATAGCTGTTCACGTGATTTCCAACCTCTGGCCATGTGATCTGGCATTAGCCAATCATAGGCCTGCCTTTTGAATGCCCCAGTGCCGGGCGAGCCTAGTAGTCAGTACCATCCGAGTAGGCCTAGCAGGCGGACACAGGCATCGGCTCTCAGCTCCCATATATCCAACGCCTCATTAAACGCTACCAAAAACCAAGCTCATCGTCTGTTAATATTACCAAATCTATGAAAAGAACCCCACAACACAAATGGTGGCAGCGGTGGGCCTAGATTTTGTGTAATCTGAGCAGATTTAACAAGCAGAGGAAGAGCCGGTGTGACTGCCTCCAGCGTCTACCGGACCAGCGTCATACCACCCGTTACCTCACTACCCTCAGCCGGTGTCGTCATCCAAGACTCTTCTGAAGCAGTGTCTCCAGTCTTCTGGCTTCTAATTGCAAGTAAACCTCCGAAGAGTTGATCTGGGTTTTGCAATTAAGCCAACAAGTAAGCCAGTTTATGGGAAGAGCCTAAGCCAGCCTATAGTCATCCAGTGTCTCCTGCCATCCACCCAATTCTTCACTGCTGTGTGCAAGTAAGAGCATTCAGGTCCACCAGTCCAGAGAGTTAAGCCAGCTCTTCAGGAAAGCCAGACATACAAGTAAGCCAGTCGTTTCGTCAGGAAAGCCAGTTCCTTGAAGTATTGTCTCCAATCGCTCTGTGCTACAAGTTGGACGCTTGTCAGAGTGATATTCACCATCCCTGTGGCTTATTGTGCAAAAAGCCACCTGGGTTAGTTGTTCCAAGGCCGTGAGAATTAAGTGTACTGGCCGAACGCCGTGACGTCACCTCCGACCGCCAGCGAGTCAGGCAGCAGTGACGTCATCCACGCGCGCCACCCACCACCCACGCTGCTGTAAACAAAGATACCACCTGCTCACGCTTCCCTCTACCAGCCAACATTTTGTGGTATTTCTACCCTATCTTGGGTACCAGCAGCATTGTTTCCGGCTCACATAGCAAGTCGAGAGTGTCTTCCTTCATCCCAGAGCGCCAACGTAAAAGCTTGCTGTGTGAGTTCTTCGTAAGCGCATTTCAAGACCGTCAAGCAGTCAACGACCAGGAATATATTCTCTCCACCTACACTCGTCGTTCATTCATCATTAGACTCTATTCTATTATAGACATTCGTGTGTGTGAGACATTTAAGCAGTGAATTTCTTAGTGACATTTAAAGACCTGTGTTTTCAGTTGCAAATTCATCTATATATTCTGTTACAGTTTTTTCATGTATTCCGTGTCTCATTTTATATCTATGTTCTTGTGTAAACTCGTACACATGCAGTAAGTACTTGTGTATCAATTTTCTTGTCCTTGAGTGCAGTATTTGATTAATTCATTATTATTGCAGTGTCTGTGAATAGTTCCTTATTGTTTATGCCCCAGTGTTCCTAGTTGCATATTTCATTTTCCTGTGTGCTATTCAGTGTGTCCCATTAATTTTTGTGCCAGTATCTCACATGTTTTAGTTCAACAGACAGTTTACATTTTTGTGTCAACCTGTGCCTCATTTTTTTTAATTTTGCAGAACCTGTTTATTGAACATATTTTGTCTGAAGCAAGAACTATCTCTTTATACATATTTTTACATGCAAGATCTTCTTGCATAAACTATCACATTCACTGACTGAATCTTATTGTGTTGTGTATTCTCCTGCAAAACTGTAAGTTTTTATTTTAATTCAGTTTGTGTATTATTGTATTTGTGTTGATCTTATCAATATTCCTTGAACAAATTCACTCTTAACCCTCATATGTAAAGTAAAGTAATATTCATTATACTCATTTTCAT
>WNWK01047125.1:0-14055 GCA_009830355.1 Cherax destructor | reverse complement strand
AGGCAGGCCCCTTTCCCACACCCCCCCCCGGCTGGCCCCTTTCCCACCCCCCCCCCCGGCGGCCCCTTTCCCCATCCCCCCCCCCCAAAGCAGGCACTTTCCCCCCCCCCCAGGGGCCCCTTTCCCCCACCCCCCCCTCCAAGGCAGGCACCTTCCCCCCCCCCACCTCCCAAGGCAGGCCCCTTTCCCACCCCAGCCCCCCCCCAGGCACCTTCCCCCCCCCCCCCCCCACGGCAGGCACCTTCCACCCCCCCCACGGCAGGCACCTTCCCACCCCCCCCCCCAAGGCAGGCACCTTCCCACCCCCCCCCCAAGGCGGCACCTTCCCACACCCCCCCCCAAGGCGGGCACTCCCACCCCCCCCCAGGCACCTTCCCACCCCCACCCCCGGCAGGGTTCACACCACCACGGATCGGGTGATTTCCCCGAAGTACTTGGGGGCCAGAAGGCCACATAGCCTTGCTAAGGTCGAGTCCTGGCTCCTTTTCCCTTCCCTATCGATAGACCTATTTAATAATCTATTTTGAATGTGTTGTGTGTGTGCGCGAGCGCTCACCTGTTGGGCGGGGTCGATTCACAGCTCCTGGGCCCGCCTGTTCGCGGGCCCCTCTACAAGGTCCCCCTCCCACAAATGAGCTTTATCATACCTTTTTAAAGCTATGTATGGATCCTGCCCCCACCCACACTTCCAGACATTCCATTTCCCCGACAACTCAGATGGAGAAATATTTCCCAACATCCTTGTTAGGAAGATTTCTGTGACCCCCCTTTGTTGCTGTGTCCATCTCAACATCCTTTTTGTCCACCTTGTCGATTCCTCTAGTATTTTTTGTCGTGGAAAAGGGTTTTGTGTGTGTGTGTGTGTGTGTGTTTTTTCCTTATTTTCCCCTGGATCTCTTTAATTCCTCCCTGTTTTCCTTTTTTCAAAATCTTATATTTTCCCATTTATGGTGCCGGGGGAAATAAAAGATGTTAGTAGTAAGACAGTAAGGAAAAAAGGGGAGAGAAGGGGGGGTAAGGAAGGGGGAAGGAAAAAAAAAATGAGAACCAGGGGAAAAAGGCGGGAAGGGAGAGAAGGAAGGAGGAAATGGAGGAAGATGGGGAATGGAGGAGTTGAATGAACGGAAAGGTAGGGGAAAAAGGAAATCGACGAAGGAGAGGAGAAGGTTAAAGAAAGGGGGGAGAATAGAACAGGAGGAGAGGAAGGGTGATGGGGTGGGGTTGAGGTGATGGGGGGGTTAGGTGATGGGGTGGGTTGGGGTTTATGGGGTGGGTTGGGGGTGATGGGGGGGGGTGGGGGTGAGGAAAAGCTAGACACTTTTATTAATGGGGAGGAGGTTTAAAATTTCCGACTACATGAGGGTCATTAAGGCTTCCGTAACCTGTTCACCACCAGTCAGACATACTCTTTTCTCCGCTTATATACGCGGAGACATACGCCTTCGGGATAACCCCGGCCGGACAGAGCCCTTGAGCGGGTCAATACGCCGGCGGAACCGGATACCGAGGAATACGCCAAGGAACTGATGAACGGGGGGTTTAAGATGGACATAATCCTGGGAGTGATTTATGCGTATCCACAACCCGACGGAGACTCAGTGATAAACACCTTAAACGACATAAGGAAAATAGCCGAGACAAAAATTTACGAGAATTTTCGTACAAAGAAAAAGGCCAGTGAACAAAAAACTTTTTAAAAAATTCTTTTCGTAATTTCTAGGTAAATATGAGGATTATACTGGGCACTACGTTGGGGTTATGGGAAATTTTATAGGGCACTACTTAAGGATTATGGAGAATTATATAAGACACTGGTTAGGGATTAGGAGTTTTGAAAATTTTTTGGGACCCCAAGAAAATATTCCATGACCCTTTAAGGGGAAACGAATGGAAGCGCGGAAGATTTAGTTCCCAGCACCTCCCCCCCCCCCCCTGATCCACCCCATCCACCGGGGGGCCTGGTCAACCCAGCACCTCCCCCCACCCCCCCCCTGATCCACTTCATCCACCGGGAGGCCTGGTCAACCCAGCACCTCCCCCCACCCCCCCCCGATCCACCTCATCCACCGGGGGGCCTGGTCAACCCCCCACCTCCCCCCCCCCTCCCCCGATCCACTTCATCCACCGGGAGGCCTGGGCCCCCGCACCTCCCCGACCCCTCCCCCGATCCACCTCATCCACCGGGGGGCCTGGTCAACCCAGCACCTCCCCGACCCCTCCCCCGATCCACTTCATCCCCGGGGGGGCCTTCAACCCGCACCTCCCCCCACCCCTCCCCTGATCCACCTCATCCACCGGGGGGCCCGGTCAACCCAGCACCTCCCCGACCCCCCCCCGATCCACCCCAACACCGGGGGGCCTGGTCAACCCAGCACCTCCCCGACCCCCCCCGATCCATTCATCCACCGGGGGGGCCTGGTAACCCAGCACCTCCCCCGACCCCTCCCCGATCCACCCATCCACCGGGGGGCCTGGGCAACCCAGCACCTCCCCCACCCCCCCCTGATCCAACCCCCCCCGGGAGGGCCCGGGCAACCCAGCACCTCCCCATTCTCCCCACACACGAACAGATCAAAAATTTTCACAAAACATCAATAAGTACGAAGGGAAAAAGAACCTCCACAAAAAGACTAGTAAAATGTTTAGTTTGTGATATTTGTTTTTATGAAAAATTTAAAATCCGTCATTCATGTGATATCATGAGACTGGGCCTCCCGTTTTTTTGTCTGTGAAGGTAGGAGTTAGGGGGAACAATCCTCTGATAACCTGCCTTGTGGGGGCCCCACCGTGAGGAGCCGGAGTTCTCCACGAGAAGGGCCTCTAGAGGTTATGGGGAGTGTGGAGGCTTTAAAACCCCTCAAGAGAGGTAAGAAAGGTTATTTGGGGTTAAAGATTATCAAAAGTAGCTAGGATAACATTAGCTGAGAAGATTAGCTATTCTTTGGGTGTCCTGTTATTGGACAGGATAAAAAAGATTCATTCTCAGGGATATATTCCACAAGAAACTCTTTAGGATGGAAAAGATGAAAGGGGAAAAAGAGGAAAAAGGATAGAGAGGGAGGAAGAAGGTAACTTTAAGACCGTGTCTGGCTTTTTTCCCAAAGGGGGGGGAAACAGAGGAAAAGGATTGTGGAAGAAAAAACAAGACTTTTGGAATAAAAGGAAGGGGAAAAAGAGAATGGAAAAGTATAAGGTATACATACGAAAGGTACACACAACCCGCACATAAAAGGAGAGGAGCTTTCGACGACGTTTCGGCCCGACTTAGACCGACTTGCGGGTTTTGTGTATTTTCCAGTCAGGAGGCCCTTTTTTTATAAGGTATACATACGTATAATGTATAATAGTTGGTATCATACGTATAAGGTATACATACGTATAAGGTATACATATATAAAGGGATATAAGTATAAGGTATACATAGTATAAGGTATACTACTTTTAAAAGGGTTTCTAGTATAAGGTAGTATAAGGTATCTACGTATAAGGTATACGTACGTATGGTATACATAGATAAGGATACCAGGGTATACTACGTATAAGGAACGACGTTAAGGTATACATAGAAAGGTATACATAGTATATATACTACGTATGGTATACTACGTAAAAGGTATACGAAAGTATTTAAGGGGTACTTTCTATAAAAAAATAGTAAAGGTATACTACTTTAAAGGTATACAGTATAAGGTATACTACGTATAAGGATACATACGTATAAGGTATACTACGATAAGGTATACAAAAGATAAGGTATACGTACGTAAAAAGTTCCCCCCTATTAAATAATACGTATTAAGGTATACATAGTATAAGGTATAATAGTATAAGGTATAATGTATAAGGTATACATGTATAAGGATGCTTAGTTTATATTTGTTAAAAAATTAAGAATTAACTGTAAAAGTTTTATTTTATAATTTAAATTTTAATGGTCTTTTAGAAAGGGGGGGAGTAATGTGTGTGTGGGGGTAATGTGTGTGTGGGGGGGAGTAATGTGTGTGTTTTTTTTGTGTGTGGGGGGAATGTGTGTGTGTGGTTTTTAATGTGTGTGGGGTTTTAATGTGTGTGTGGTTGTGTGTGTGTGAGTAATGTGTGTGTGTATAATGTGTGTGGGGTTTGTGTGTTTTTAAATGTGTGTGTGTGTGTAATGTGTGTGTGGTAATGTGGGGTTTGGTGTGTGAGTAATGTGTGTGTGGGGAGTAATGTGTGTGTGTGAGTAATGTGTGTGTGGAAATGTGTGTGGGGAGTAATGTGTGTGTGAGTAATGTGTGTGGGGGGAGTAATGTGTGTGTGTGTGTGGGTAATGTGTGTGTGTGAGTAATGTGTGTGTGTGGGGGAGTAATGTGTGTGTGGGGAGTAATGTGTGTGTGTGGGGGTAATATGTGTGTGTGTGTGTGAGTTATGTGTGTGTGAGTAATGTGTGTGTGTGTGTGTGGGGGAGTAATGTGTGTGTGTGTGTGTGGGGGATAGTGTGTGTGTGTGAGTAATGTGTTGTGTTTGTGAGTAATGTGGTGTGTGGGGGAGTAATGTGTGTGGAGGGGTTTTATATATATATATATATATATATATATATATATATATATATATATATATATATATTTTAATTGAAAAGGGAAATTATTAAATATATATATATATATATATATATATATATATATATATATATATATATATATATATATATATATATATATATATATATATTTAATAAAAAAAGGGGGTTTGTAAAGTGGAATATTCAAATGGTTCAGAAAGAATTTAAATATTCTTCCTGGTTTTTTATCCCTTGAGGTTGGGCCCCAAATTTACACCAGAGGTGGCCCCCATTTATATATTTTTTAAAAATATATATATATATAAATATATATATATATATATATATATATATATGTCGTCCCGAATGGGCCCGCAAAAAAATTAACCCTTTTTTAAATTTTCTTTATATTTTAAAGATATATTTTTTCATTTATGTTAATAAAAAAATTAAATTTTTGTCCCGGAAGAACCTTAGAAAACTTCCCTAACCTTTTTAAAAGCCAATTTTTTTTAGCAATCCATCTAAAATATTTTTGATAAGTTTAAAATTTAATAAAAAACAATGAAATATATTTTTAGGATTTTTTGAAAATTTTCAAAGAAATTTTCGCTAGCCTTATTCGTCAAAAACAGCGTTGTAATTTAAGCCAAAATACAAGATTTACGTGTTCGGCTCGACATATATACAGGGGGTTTGGGCAAAAAAAACAAACACCTGCTGATTGCACTCAAATTGACTGACTGAATAATCAATTTAAATGTGTTACAGGTCCCCGTTTGCCTAAACCCCAAAACGATAATACCCTTGGTTTCCTAGAGTTGTTAAAATTGACATCAAGCGAAAGTGATGTGCAAACTTGATTTCAAATCGCCAGATCTAAATAATATCGAGCATCTATGGGGTAAATGGAACAACGAGTTAAAAAGAGATTTACCCACCGAGGTGTTTAGAAGAGTCAGAGAAGCTGCGCTTGAGGAATCACCCCATATTCTCCTGGATGCTTTTTTGGTTGAATTTGGAGGAAAACCCCAAATTAAAAATAGGAAATGTTATAGAACAAGGTTTTCATATTTTGTCCAACCCCGTTTTTATCGTCCCGTTTAAGCAATGCATTTTGCCATAAACCGAATGAAAATTTGTTTTTGCCATGAATCCCCGGGAAAAGATCTGAAATTACAAAGAATATATATATATCATTGTTTTTGAATATATACATAAATTTAGTTTTTAAAAAATTACGTTAGTTGAAGGGGGGTTTAAATGAGGTTCTGTTTAGTTTTTTAAAAAAAAAAAAATTTTATCACTATTAATGAAAATAGCTATAATCCGTATTTTTTTTTTAAGTTTAATTTTTAGGGGGTATGGCCCCCTTTGGCTTATTATATGTGTGCATATATAGAAAAAGGGTTTCGTGTCACGAAAAAGGTTGAATCCCCTATTTTTTTATAGTGGTTGTCTTGATATTTTGATATCACCTTTTTCTTGATTTTTTTTTTTTTTAAAAATATATATATATATATATATATATATATATATATATATATATATATATATATATATTAATTTTTTTTTTTTTATTAACACATCGGCCGATTCCACCAAGGCAGGGTGGCCCGAAAAAAAAAAACTTTCATCATCATTCACTCCATTTAAAAAAAGAATATATATATAAATATATATATATATATATATATATATATATAATATATATATATATATATATATATATTCTTTCAACGCACTGGCCGTATCCCACCGAGGCAGGGTCCCAAAAAAAAAATTTTTTTTAAAATTTAGTAATTTATACAGGAGAAGGGGGTTATCCCCCTTGCCCCCCATTTTAGTCGCCTTTTTCGACAAACATGGCTTAGGGGGAAGAATTTTCTTCCCCCATAAAAAGGGGGAAAAACAAAAACACGAACTAGTAAGAAAAAAAAAAAAACCCCAGGGGGGTGGTATATATTTTGCTTGTACATGTATGTGTAGTGGACCTAAGGAAAGTAGAAGTAGCAAGACTACCTGAAATATTGTATGTTTATGAGAAAAAAAAGACACCAGCAATCCTACCATCATGTAAAACAATTACAGGCTTCCTTTTTACACTCGGCAGGACGGTAGACCCCCCTGGGTGGTTGCTGTCTACAAACCCTCAAATATATATATATATATATATATATATATATATATATATAATATAATATATATATATATATATTTTTTTTTTTGTGTGTGTTATATAATATATATATATATATATATATATATATATATATATATAATATATAAAAAAATGAATTTTACACACAACCCCCACAAAAAGAGGAGCTTAGAGACGTTTCCCCCCGATTACCAACAGCCCCGAAAATTTTAAACCCAGTTTTTTCTTTCCCCTCTCTCTCCCTTCCTCTCTCTCTCTCTCTCTCTGATACTGTCAGGTCACTCGTTCCTCGGTAATATTGCTGGCTAACCCCCTTTTCAAAGAAAGGAAAATTTTGAGAAGGGGGATTTTTAAGGCTTTTGTCGTCAACATTTTAAAATTTGGGAGGCTGGCTCTGAACTGACCTTGGGAAAGGGGAGAAAGCTTCAAAACACACCCCGGGAAATTTTGGATGTGTCCCAAACTCACACCGAAATAACAAATGAGATAGAAGAGGTTTAGAAGGGACATGATATTCCGGGGAAAAAAGAGGGGATATTGACTAGAGAGAACTGATGGGTGGGACCAGATCAGCATTCTTTCATGCTTGGGGATTGCCGGGAAACCCCTTGGTTGCGCAAGAGGAACTTTCCCCCCAACGTTTATCAGTCAGGGTGTTGATTGGGGGGGCACCAAGGGGTGATACTCGGTGCAACCGGACCTGGTCTGGTAGCTGGCCGTGGGGGGGGGACGCCCGGAAACGACTAGAGGTAAGAGAAAGAGGGAGTGGGAGGGGGGAGGAGATAGCGAAGAAGGTGATGGGGTGTGGTGAATGAGGGAATTTATAAGAGGTAGGAGGGAAAGTTGGGGGAAAAAAGAACAAAGGGGAATACAAAAAGGAAAGGAAGGAGACAAAGAAACGAGAAGACACGACAGCAGAACAGGTAGGGAAAGACTGAGGTAATTACATGATAGAGGAAGCAAAATTGGGGGCTGAAAAAATGTGAACACCCAGTAATTCTCTCTCTCTCTCTCTCTCTCTCTCTCTTTTTCTCTTTTCTCTTCTTTTTCTTTTTTTCCCTTTTTCTTTTTTTCCCTTTTTTCTTTTCTCTCCCCTTCCTTGTACACCCACATAAACTCCGACAGACAACTGAAAGACACGAGACAAAATCATTGAGGTGTGGAGGAAGTCTTGGGGGTGTGACATGAACACCTCTTTTTAAATGAATTCAGCTAGTCAAAATAATTATAATGATACAATAATATTTCCCATTATAAATAAAACAAAAAAAATGGACATAGTAGGGTAAAAAAGAGAGAGAGAGAGAGAGAGAGAGAGAGAGAGAGGGAAAGGAAAAAGGGAAAAGGAAAAAAAATTAAAAAGGAAAAACAGGGGGCATAAGGGAGTGCTGGAGGGACGAGAAACACAGAAATGAACCCTTGTGGGAGGGGGGAAAGTTTAGAGAAACTCCCGGGGGAGAGGGGAGTGAATAAGAACATAAGAAGGGAAAAAAGCACTGCGGGAGGCCTATGGCCAAATGGGCAAGTTTTCCCAAAACCCAGTTTTCCCACCCACATTTTTGCCCAACCTTCCCCAAAAAGCGGGGTGGTGAGGTGCCAGGAAGAAGAAGAAAAAAGAGGGTATTCGAGGAGCTCGGGATGTCGGGGCAATATTTTTTTAAAAATTGATTATCATTTTTTTGCTACCCAAACAGACAGCTACATAGGGGGAAAAAAGCTAGAAAATTTTCCCATAAACTCTGCCATGGCTGGACTGAAAGGGAACGCTGTGAGGAATGACCTGATGGTGGGGGAGAGACAGACAGGGACACAGGGAAAGACAATTTCTAATGAGATGTGGTATAAAAAACGCTGAAGAACAGAACTTGATCCACACTTGTGAATTTTTACCGAGGAAATTTCCCAGCCAGTGGTTTTTCAGTCCAACAAAAAAAGCAAGAAAGGGGAGGAATCATCTCAGCCGGGAGTTGACCAATTTTAAGGGCTGTTTTCCTCTTTTCTTTTTAACGTTTTTTTTGTTTTGGGACGGTAATCACTGGCTGGGAAACCTTCAAAATAGATCCCGGGTTGGCTAATTTTCCATTTTTCATCAGAAGCAGTGAAAAACCAAAGATTAAAAAAGCCCCAAAAAGAGCCGTGTCTCTTCCCACATCTTCCCCTCTCCTTTTTTCCCCTTTTCATCACTACTCCCTCTCCTTCCATCACCAAACCCTCCCCCCACTAGCCCCCAGTCCATGACACTGTCCCCTTTCTCTCCTTCCAGCAATAAAAATCTTTTTTCCCCCCCTCCTTCGCACTCTCCATCTACAAGTTGCCTCCCTTTCCGCTACGTCATACAAGACCTCCATGGTCTTCCTCTGACTTTTCCCTTTTTTTCTCACGCCGCCTCTCATTCCAACAATTTTTTCCCCGACTTTCAAATTTCTCTCATCTCTCCCTGCGGCCCCTTTAACCCATACCACATTATCACCCCCCCAACCTCTCCATTGTTTCATCCCCGCTACCTCTCATTCCCAACCCCATCCACAATTTTCCTTGAAACTCAGCTCTTCCGACTGCCTCCTCCCTTTCTTTTTCCCAGTTCGTCAGGAAAAAGGACTGAATCAACATTTACCTTCTTCCCAGCTCCTTCATTCTTTTTTTTACAATGCCTTATGCACACCATTTTCCCCCTTTTCACCCTCTCCTTCATCAACAGCCCCCTTTCCCTTTCCCCACACCCGGTTAGCCCCCAGAGAAACCCAAATTTCAGTTGACTACCCCTGCCCTATTTCCAGAGATAGTGCAATGGGGAAAAAAACACGGAGAATAATCATCAAAGTTCAGAAATTAGTGAGACACCGAGGGCGATAAAATCCCAACAGCAGAGAGTTCAAAGGCTATCTAGTATGAACAGTCACGACGGGGGTCTCTTAAGGTCAGAGATACAGTAATATACAGCCACCCAGTGAATAGCAGATTAAGAATGGTACAAGGAAAAAGGGGATTAGAGGCCATTCTAGAAAAGCAGCAGAGAAAATTTAAGAACAATAGCAATGCCCCTCATAATAAGAGTTTAGATAAATGGTTCAGAGAACCTACAGAAAAATGAAAGGGCACTTGGGGTTTTTTGTTGAAACGTTTCATCAACCAGTGGTGGGCGAAACGTTTTCACAATAAAGATACCCAAGTGTTACGGACTAATTGATTAAGAGATCTCAGTCAAGGGAAAAAAGGCTGGTTTTTCCGGATCTGCACTTGAACCCGAAATGGAGAAAAATGACGAAGAAAGTCCCAATTTACAAGCAGCGTGGTTAGTTTAGTTAGTTCAGACTCAGGTAAGGACCCACTAGGGGGGAGGGGGGAAATGGGGACGGAAAAAATAGGGTGAGAGGAAGAGTAAGAGAAAAGAGTCAGGACTAAACCCAACAGTCTAACTACTTTATGGATATTCCCCAGCAGAAAATTATTATTATTATTATTATTAATTTTTATTATTATTATTATTATTATTATCAAATAGAAGCGCTAAACCACAGGGGGTTTTACAGCACAGCGTGTAAGAGAAACTGGGGGAACTCCCAAGGACCGGCCATTTTTACATTAAATTAATCTGACATGGGGGAAATAGAATATATAGTCAGTAATTAGGGAGTGTTGAACCTTAAATTAGAATTGGGTGGGGAGAACAAGGGGGGGAAACAAAACGGAAGACCAGATCAGAGACTCGGGCAAATGGTATGATCTTTATTCAAAAAAAGAAATTATTAAATCCTAACATCACAAAAAGGGAAAAACCAAATAAATAAAAATACAATAAGACAGTGTAACACAGAGGAGCTGCAATTACACTCTGAGGTAAAGGGAAACCCTTTTGACGCCCGGCGACTTCTGCTCGGGTATGGCCCCAGGGAGAACACCAAGTCCAGTACACATGCCCTAACCGAGACAACACTCTGGTTGAATCAGTTTTTTTTCCCTACTTCATCTTCCTGGTAAAGACTCATAATGAAGGCTGACGAGTGGTCGAGGAATTCAACCAGGGGCAGCTTGGCTGAGTTGCTTCGTGCTAAACCGCTAGTTATGTACGCACATTCCCCTGACGGTACATCCTCCGGAGTTAAGGCAAAATTATAACTGCTCAGGTCCACATCTCGACTAAGCCAGAGAAATTTCCGAAAAAAATAGGTTAATTAAAGCCATAGATAAAATAAGACATTAAAAGATACGACATCCAGAAAATATTGGACAAGCACATTAGAGCCCTTTTAAAGAGAAAACCCCAGTTGTCTCCATCAAATGACAGGTATAAGTAATGATTCATAAAGTAATCAAGTTTCTCCCCCGCCCCCCCTGAAGAAAAATGGAATAGTTAGGGACTACCTTAACAATTTGTGAGTCTTTCCACAGACGGCGTGTTTTTTTCATCACAGAAAAGTGAAAATAAAACACGATACAGCAGTCATGCACATTAATTTACAAAGATTCTATCCTGTTTTTTGGTGGAAACTATATAAGGGGGGATTTCCCGAATGAATTAGGGAAAAGGAGATGAGGGAGGATAAGTCTTCCCAAAAAATTTAATCAGAGAAATCAATAATAAATAACTAGAAACAAGACTGTTAACGAGTTTCAAATGCAACCGTCGAAAAAAAACTTTTGGGAAGAAATAAAGCGGGGGATTACGGCACGTGAAGAATAAAGCAGGGCAGCTAAAAATATTTTCCAACAATTTAAAAGGAGGCAAGATCCTATAAGAATAAAGAGAGAGAAGGCCAAGATAAAATATACAAGATATAATAATTTTTTCAAGAAAGATTTTGGAAATCCGTGGAGACAGCAGTAGACAGAATGAGTTTCTTTGCCCACCCCCCCCATCCCCACGCCGTTGTCTGTTAATCCCAGGTGAGTGCATGCAAGTGCCACCTGTACTCCGGGGTTCCTCCTCCCAAAAAACCCCCGACTACGAGGCTCTTGTGCGAATTTTTTTTATTTGTTAACATTTAATTTTTTCACTTTTAAAGTAATTTCCTTTAGCCAAAAATAATTTTTTTGATTCACCAGTTTCTTTTGACCCTTTTAAAAATGCACATTTTTAAGTGCCTGACTACCACCACCCCCACCATGACTACCACCACCCCCTCAAAACCCACCACCACACCCCCCCGCCCACCACCACCCCCCTCCCCCCCACCCCCACCCTCACCACGACTACCACCAAAACCCTCACAAACTACCCCCAACACCCTCACCACGACTACCCCCAAACCACCCCCCAAAACAACCACACCCTCACCACAAACTCCCCCCCACACCCTCACCACGACTACCACCACCCCCCTCACCACCCGCCACCCCCTTACTACTACCACCACCACCCCCCTCACCACTACTACCCCCACCCCCTCACAACTACCACCACACCCTCACCACGACTACCCCCACACCCTCACCCGCCCCCAAAAACCACCCCCTCACCAAAACCACCACCCCTCACCACCCCACCACACCCTCACCACAACCACCACACCCCTCCCCCAAAAACCACCCCACCCCCCCAAAACCACCACACTCTCCCCAAATTACCTCCACCCCCTCACCACTACTACCACCCCCCCCTCACCACTACCACCACACCCTCACTACAACCACCACACCCCTACCACTACCACCACACCCTCCCCAAAACCAAACCACCCCCCATCACAACCACCAAAACCCTCACCACAATCACCAAAAACCCTTACCAAAAACCACCACCCCTCACCACAACCACCACCCCCTCATCACAACCACCCCCCCCTCCCCCAAAACCCACACCCTTACCAAAACCACCCCCCCCCACCACAACCCCACACCCTCACTAAAAACCCCCCCACCCTCACCAAAACCCGTCACCCCCTCACCACTACTACCACCACCACACCCTCACCACTACTACCACCACCACACCCCCCCCAAAAAAAAAACCCCCACCCCCCCACTACTACCACCACCACCCCCCTCACCATTTTACAACCCCCAAACCCCTCACCACTACTACTACCCCTTATTTACCAATCAACCTCCAGCAGCCTTTTCGAAAAACCCCCCTTTCAACCCCCGGAGCCCCATAAACTTTTAACCTTTCCTTTCCCCCCCCCATCAAACCTGCACCCCAAACCACCCCCATATCCCCCCTTTTTTCCCAAAAAAACCACAGAAACACGGGAGGTGAAAGGGGAAAAGGGGGAAAGGGGAGATGGGGGGGGGGTGGGTAAGGGGGGGAATGGGGAGAGTGGGGGATGGTTAACCAACTTTTCCTTTTGTGATTTGTGGCTCACAAGATCAACCCCCAAATACGAACGCCACTAATTGCTCAAAGACAGAAGCAAAAAAAAAATGAAAAAATGGGGAAAATAAGAATGGAGGAACACCGGGGGGCCTACTGGGCCGCCCATACCTGGCGGTTTTTCCCAAACAACCCCCCCCATCTTCATTTTTTCAACCAATTCCTAAAGTCGCCCAAAAAATTGAGAACACAAGAACATAAGTTGGGTTGAATATCTATCAGGGTTTTTTAAATCTGGAGCAATTTGTATCCCTGGATGACCTTTTTGGGAAAAATTTTTTTTTTCCCCCGGTATTTATCCACTGCAGAACTTTGGAAAATTTTTGGGGGGTCTCTGGGGGAAAATTTTCAGGAAAAAAACACATATAAAGGGTCCTTTTTAAAATTTTCCCCCGGGGTTTTTTGAGTCCCAGACCCAAACTTCCCTACTGATTGGCCCCGCGGGGCGAAACGTTGTCAAAAAGGATCCCAAACCATGTGTTTATTTTTTTTCCCCCGTGTCTATTTTACCCTTTATTTCCAAACCTTGTCATATTTGTCTTGCAGTTCCCCCGGGCCCGTCTTTGACTTTTCTTAGTAAACTAAGAACTTGATTTTTTCTTGGGAAACCATGTTAACTTTTTACGATGAGGTTTTTCAGGGTATTATTAAAGGGGTGTACGTTTTAATGTTTCTGGGGGCCTTTTACCAGTTCAGTCCTTTCTTGTTAAATATATTGACAATGCCATCAGAGGTGATCTGTCAGCTCAGTGGGGGCGTGTCTAGGGTTTTTTGGGGCTTGGGGAAACCCCTTTTTCTCTGTGAAGTGAACCAAGATGCCGTCCGAGCAACTTTTCCCGCAGCAAAAGGGGGAATTGAGGGTGGGCTTGAGATTGGCGATTGACGGAGGGAAAAAAGAGGGTTCGTAGTCCTCCTGTTGTGAAAATCCTCAGGTCAAGAAGGGGGAAAGGGGAGGGGCCCGGGTTTATGGAACGAAGTTGAAGATCAAGAAAAAGAATGAAGAGGGGAAACGAGAAGAAGAAAGAGACTGCTTTGGGAAAAGTTGTG
>WNWK01047124.1:0-14056 GCA_009830355.1 Cherax destructor | reverse complement strand
GATTTGCCACTGTACAAGTTTTTGTAATTTTCATATAATAGCAATTCATTCATGTTAATGTATAAAGATAGTTCTTTTATTACAAGGAAACTATTTAAGTGGCCTTATGTGTTTGTATTATAACTTGTTTTGTTTAATTTGTGTTTAGTCTTTAAGTTTTTGGAAGCATATTGATATGTTGTCCTTTATTTATGTACATACTGTACCAGTTGATAGTCATTTACTGACAACTAAAATGTATTCCTGTTTTTTCTAAATAAAATATAAAAAAAGTTGTGTTAGTCCCGAAAAATGATGCATGTTGTTTTATATCAGATTATAGGATGATTTCTTTATTGTGTTGCTATTATAAAATCTTCGCTAAAATTTTAGGAATCGTATTAAGGTCGTCATCGATAAAGTAATACACGAAGGACAACGTGGGCTTCCTGGACGATCGATGCATTATGGACACAGTATCCTCACACGCCATATCCGTGAATGTCAAGACAGTGATCAGAATGGAGCGCTTGTCGCGATTGATTGGCAGGCAGCGTTCCATACAGTAGAACGTGAAACCCTTTGGACTTTCATGAAATGGCAGGGTTTTGGGCGAGAAATAATTGATTGGGCGCGTTCATTGTACGATGGAGCATGTATGCAGGTTCAGATTAATGGTCGTCTTGGTAATAAAATTACCGTTAACCGTGGCATCCGTCAGGGTTGTCCGATGTCACAATTGTTCTTTGGACTTCTTCAAGATCCTTTTTATAGAGCCGTTGTTAGTTTAAATCAAGTACCGTGTGTTGGGTTACGTAATAAACAGATGGTGCGTATAAGTGGATACGTGGACGATACGACAGTAGTTCTAAACGGATTAGATGAAATGGGTGCCATTCAGGAAACAGTTAGGGCGTTTGGACCAGCGTCTGGCATGCGGAGTAATCCAAAAAAAACAGGTGTTTTGCTACTAGGTCAACCAACGACCGTACAAGAGACCCGGCAGCAGGTGTGGCCCAGAGTATCCCATTTGAAGATCTGTGGCATCGAATATACGAATAGTCTCGTTGAGACACAAAAGCAAAACTCTTCTACTGTCGTTGATAAAGTCATTCTCCGTATGTCCACTCTGAGAGCGAATGGTTTGACGTTACACCAGCGAGTGGTGGTTACGAATGCACTGCTTTACGCCAAAGTGTGGCACGTTGCGCGGCACTTTCCTATAGTGCGTATTGATGTGCAGAGGTTGTTAGCACGCGTTTATCGATTTGTGTGGGGTAGTGGTTGTAATTGGTTACGGCGAGACGTAGTGTGTTTACCGGTAAAATGTGGAGGTCTCGGGTTGATTGATTTACGAATACATGCCATAGGAATGTTTGTGAAAGGTGTTTATTTGACAGCGATTTCGCATGGTACGATGTCCCTTCCAGCATTGCATGAATATGTTTGTAAGTGGCACAGCGGAGACGAACGCCGCATTGGGATAGACCTCCCCCGCTGCCTTGTTTATGCGCGACAACCGGGAAATATGCCCATACGAGTTCTTATACGGGGTGTGGTACGGCCTGTTGTTCCGCCAGTCCATTGCCTTTTTCCTGTGTACGAGTGGTCAGGTATTTGGAGACGTTTCGCTGAATTACATATTCATCCGAAGGTGCGCGAAGTATATTATAAGTTCTTACATAACATCCTACCGTCAAAAGTGGTATTATATAATCGACGCCTCATAGAAGGGGAAATGTGTCCTGCTTGCGGAGCGTTCGCGGATTCTTATCATTGTCTATATTTTTGTGAAAGCTTAGAGTCTAGACGAGAGTTGCTAGGTAAAGTAATACGTGTTGTCGGGGGACGCGGTATTCAAAGTCTTCGAGCACTAAGTCTAGACATAGGTGGAGTTTCATCTATCGTACAAAGAACGATTGGATATATAGTTACTGATTATGTATATACCTTGTGGGTGTGTCGCGAGAGGTCTGCCAATGATTGTATACAGGTGCTTGCTGCGAATTGGTATCGCACCAAATGTGGCAACAAACTCCTGTCTGGCCGCAGTGGGCAGTCGAGTTTCCAGTTGAATATCAGGAATTCACAGTCCGGTCATTATTACGACTCGTCGAGTGAAGGGAAAACGGGCTTAACTCCTTCATGTATGAAGGTATATCAAGGGGGTCGATTGATTACTCTTGACTGATTTTATATTCCAGTAGTGTGCGATTGTTGATTACATTGAGACGAAGCTGTGTCTTTTACCGTACTTGTAACTTTCCATTTTACGGTTATACTAATGTTCTGTTTTGTTCACAAGTATTCTCTCATTGTATAATTATACGTACATGACAATGAATGTATTGTGCATTTAATTGGTATATATTTTCTTGAGAGTGAACTGAAAGGTGAGGTAGTGGGTATGGAGCGGTTACTCGCCACCCACAGCTGTAACAAGCATGAAAGTTCCATGTTATTCAGCCTAGTGCTGAAGCAGAGTATCATATTTATTATATTATAACTGGCGAAAAGTGTATCCACTTACCTATTGAGGAATTAATGTTTTGCTGTGAGAGAAAGGGGGGGGGGAGTCTCGGGTGGGCTGAGAGAGTAGCATTCTGCTACTTTCCTGTAATTATTGAATTGTACAAATATATCCATTGTTTACTCATTGTACTATTAATATTGTAATAATGTGTTATAAACAATACAGATTCAATACAAGGTAGGTGGAGGGTGGGGTAGTCTTCGAGGACAGGTAGTTTTCACTCTGCTGTTGTATGGTAGGGTGAGTAGTAGAGATTCTGGTATGTTGTGTTGCACCTGTAGAAAATCTCTTTTATATATTTATTATATACCTGTAATGATGAGTTTTAAATAAAATATATATAAAAAAAAAATCCCTAAGCCTTAGTCCTCTATGGACTCTCCCCTTCAAAGACACGTGCTGGGAAGACTTAATTCTGCAAGATTCAAGTGGTATTAGTGTCCTGCCTTAAACTCAGAATCACCCAACTCTAAGGTATATCTCTAGGAAAATATAAGCAGTAAGGGACACTAGCTTCCAGACTTTTACTCAAAGAGGGGACGCTGGTACCTGCTAAAAAGCGTCCGACCACACGAGACCCACAACAAAACCCACCCACGTTTTCCCCAGAAAACTGACCAGATACTGAGAAAAAAAAGGTATGGTCCTACTGTATTGGGTCTGGATGGAGAAACATATCCACAGTACTTCGAGATGTCTTATCAGAGTCCCCAAGACTGATGTTGGTAGTCACGTGGGAACGCTGCCCTGTTCACAGCACTTGTTCACTCGATGATGTTTAGTCTGAGATGGGTGCTCGTCACACCATGGAACTCCCACATTGCCTGTGGTCAGCATGGGATTGCCATTTCTCGTTGGCCTATATAACCTAATGTTCGCCTATTGAGGCCTAAATCTACCTATGTTAAGGTCCTGGACTACAGTAATAATATCTAAAGTTTCCTCAATAATCCTAATATTAGTCACTATCTGTACAACTTACCTAGATCTTCCTAGGAGAGTAAATCTATGAATTTATATGTGCAATCTCACTACCTTCGCCAACTTGAGTGTGTGTTGTTTGGGTGGGTGTGTGGGTTCGTAAACTCCGAGGACCTACCGGTGGTATGTTTAACCCTTTGACTGTTTTGGTCCAGTGTTTCAGACGTATATATACTTAAAAAAATCTAGCGGCTTCAAATCAAGCGGGAGAAAGCTGGTAGGCCCACATATGAGAGAATGGGTCTGTGTGGTCAGTGTGCACTGTATATAAAAAATCCTGCAGCAGGCAGTGCATAATGAGAAAAAAAACTCCGACTGTGTTTTTGGATTAAAATGCTGATTTTCAGGTGTATTTTCGTATAGTATTTATGGTTGTATTCTCTTTTTCTTGGTCTCATTTGATAGAATGGAAAACATATTACAGAAGTGGAGATGATTATGATTAGTTTCATGATGAAAATGACCTTGAAATTGAGCTGAAAGTAGTGGAAATGTTCGATTTTTGCCAATATTCAAGAGTACTCAAATCACGCCATTCGTCCAATACACATCAACTGGTGAGTCTAATATTTTTACACAAGTGCACTGATATTATTTATACCATTTTTACAATAATGCAGTAGTCTGCATAACAGTAAATCTTCTATTTTTTGTGTGAATAAAAAATCAAAATAGAAAGCAAGAGTAATATAAGAGGGACCTAAAGACGTGACTAATGAAGAGAAAATCTTATTTTAGTGCCAGGAATGTCCGCACTGTTTATTCTGGACCCTATTTTGAAATTGACTTCTTTTTTATTTTGCATGAAATTGGCCAAATTGCCAATTTCTGACCACTTTATTGGGTAGTTGAAATCAGTAAATTGGTGGTTTTTGTACTCAATCGATAGAACAAATGGAGTTCTAAAGAAATAGTATGAGTTTTGTCTACTGTAACAATGGATTTTTTTTTTTTTTTTTTTCTTAAAGGGCATCATATGTGTGTTTTGTGGAGCGACGGGGATGAGTATAAATGATAGCAAGACAAAATTAATGGAGGTAGGTACGTGGGTGGGAGGGACATTGCGCAGAGGTCAGGGCTGGCACATTGTAGATAACGTAAAGATATGTGTGGTGGAATTTACGAAGGACCGTCGTCTGGCAAGAGAAATGAATTCACGTAGGGTAGTGCAGGGGGCGATGGATCGGCTGCAGGTTTGGAGAGTGAAGGAGGTGACATTACGACAGAGGGTGATAATAGTGAATAGTATGGTTTATAGTAAGGTGTGGTATGTAGCCACCATATTTCCTTTGTTGCAGGCAGATGTGTATGTTTTGGAACGGATGGTATTTAAGTATGTGTGGGCTGGTGGGAGGCATTGGTTAGGGCGTGATGTTGTGCATAACAGGGTGCATTTGGGGGGCTTGGGATTAATCTGGTTAGAATGCAGATTGTTGTGCTTGTACCTTAGAAGATGTTTGGTGGGACGGGGAGGTTTGGGTAGGAATGGGGAAGAGGGTGTGGGGGGGGGTACTTCGGGAGATGAGCGAATGGTGGGAGGACAGGGCTCTGGAGTATTGTAAGGACATCTTGAGGAGTTTGTTGGTGATGTCACACCCGCAGGACCTCTCGGTTGGTAGGCTGAGTAGTCTGGGGGGATCTCGCCCGGTGATAGAATGTGAGTCTATTTATCCCATGTATGGTTGGGCAGAGATCTAGGGGGGGTTAAAGGGGTTGCAGCTGAGGTCAAGGGATCGGGAGTTCATGTATAGATTTTTACATGGTGCCGTGGCATCTAAGGCATCTTTATTGAGAATGGGTTTAGTGAAAGATGGTGCGTGTGTAAGATGTGGGGATCTGGATGCCACGCTGCATGAGGTGTATTTTTGTGAAACCTTGGGGCCATTGAGGGAGTGGATTGGGAGGGCGCTTTGCCTTTTGAGGGGAGGGGGTATCTCGATTTTTAGAGCTATGTTTTTGGACCTTAGGGGTTTTAATAATAGGACGCGAAGAGGCCTCCTGTACTGTCTTGTGGACTTTGTGTGTGGATCATGGAGATTCCGGGATTTGGGTGCAGGGGAAAGGGTTAGGGCTCTTTCGGCATGTGTTTATAGGACGAAGTGCAGAAATAGAATGGCGTATGGGAGAGCCTGGGATACTGCTTTTAATCATTCATATAGGGAGTTAAGGATTGGGGAACTTTTGGGGTAGTTTTGGGTTGGAAGGAGGCTTGACTATCCATACGTATTGCATGGATGCTGGTGGCTGTTTCTTTTGTAGGCTGGGGTAGGGTTTTGTATGCGTGCTGTTAAAAAAAAAAAAAAAAAAAAAAAAAAAAGGGGTTTAGGGTGAGGGTAGACGGGGGACTTTGCTCTACTTTTTGGGGCAGGGGTTGACGGTTGACTCAGGGCATAGAGGTTGGGTAGCAGGGGTTTGTGTGTGGTATGTGTGTGTGTTTTTTTCCCTTTTCTTTTGGTTACCTTTAAGCATATAGGGTTTGTTTTAATGACGGTGCAGGAGCAAAGGTTTGCCCGGGGGGGGGGGGGTGTTGCAAGGCTCTTGGTTTGCAACGCCCTTCCGGTATATCGTATGAATAAGTTTGTAATGAATTCTGGTATGGTGGAACCCGTAGACTACGGTCACGGTATTTGGTGGTGTAATGATGTCCTTATTTGCATAATGAGCATTATTAGGAAGTGTTTATTTCAGTGCCAGGTTTTGTCTGGCAAGGGGTTTGGAGTTATTGGTTGTAACATGACATGATTTGTATGTTGTCTCAATTAAAAATTGTACAGAGTTTAAGCAAAAGCACTGCTTATTAGACTATAATTCGCTGTTATGTAATTCTTTCGTTGTGTGTTCCAGTGTTGATGTTACTTTTAATTTTTGGGGTTCATTTGGACAACACTGTTCACCTAATGGGTTAACGTCACGATGTTATGGGTTTACTGTATGTCATGTTGGTGTAAAGGGAAAAGGAAAAAAAAAAAAAAGAAGGCAATAGGTTTGGGTTTTCATTTTATTAGCATATACTCTTGTGATTTTAAATATAATTTTTTTTTCTATTTGTAATTGTGTACGGGCGTGTGAATCAACTTTCTGTACTTATATTTCTTCAAGCTATGAAGTATTGTATATTGTGTTGCCAGTGTTTTTAGTACTAAATTTTGTATTTAATTATACATATAAAAATTAAAAAGTTTATTGTGTTGATTGTGCTGGGGTTTTCCCCAGGGGTTTTATGTAGCATAGTGTTATGTGCTGTGGGAAGAGTTTAGTCTCTTGTGTTGTTGATGGTTATTGTCTCTTGTGTTGTTCTTGGTCGATCACCATGCCCAGCCCTTCTAGGGCAGGGTAGGTGCCAAGGTAGGTGCCAAGGTAGGTGCCAAGGTAGGTGCTACTATCTGCGGCTCGCAAGCCTGCCCTTCCCGTCAGCCTCCTTGGGGCGGGGAAGGTGGCAGACCAGAGGGACCTAGCAACTATCTACCTACCTGCCTCGTGCTTGTGGGCGAATATGGCTAGGCCTGGGACCAGGTGGTCCCACCGCTGAGGGGTACCCCCTCCCATGGGAGACTTAGGTCTCTGCTACTCCCACGCCAGGGAGCCGGAGCCGGGTCGCCATCTGGTAAAGACCCGGGCCGGGAGAATTCCCGGTGAATCAACACCTCCTCCTGTTGTTCTTGTACTTATGTTGGGGTCTCCTTTTTGCTAAGTGAAAGCAGGTATTATAGAGCCCTTATCATTAAATTTTACATAATCAATGCTATGTATGGAATTATGTTCTTTCACTATGACCTTTGTGTTAATGTCTTGCGACAATAAGCTGTATTTGATGCCTCGCCTTTCGGGGGGAGGGCGGATATTTTGTGTTGTATTGTAAGTAGGGGTTTTCTTGATAATGTGGTCAACGTAAATTACATTTTGACTGTTGTTTTTATTATATATAATGTTTATAAAGTTTCTGAGTTCCACGGGTCTTGGGTTTTGTGGAACAAGTCGATAGACTACTGTTTCCTCTGTATGTACCTTGAATGCTTACTGTATGTACATGTATTGTGACAGTCTTTGTATATCATGTTGTACATTTAATAAAATATAACAATGGAATTGGCCAAAAATAGGGCTCAATTTCGGTGAAATCGCCGATGCGTATATATATCGCGGACATTGCTAACTTCGCGAGAGCGTAATTCCGTAAGTTTTCCATCAAATTTCGCACTTTTGGTGTCATTACCATCGGGAAAAAACTTCTCTATCATTTCATAGGAAAAAATAATTTTTTTTATTTTCCAAAATTTTGCGACATAGGATGACAGTTTCAGAATGGGGCCACCGACAGTCAGAGGGTTAAGGCTTCATACGGCTTATTTACCCTGTGGAACTTTTAGCAAGGAAATAATTTTCCACATCCTCCCGCCCGCGAAGGTAGAAGTTAAGTCTAGATCAAGTCTGCCTCCCGCAAGCCCCCCCCCCCCAGTGGGCTCTGGACTTGAGCGCCGTTCGACGGGTCGTTCCAGATGCTCTGGTTGGGCAGACTTTGGTCTAACTTTTCCTGTCCAGACCCCACCGTGTGGACCTAGAGAGGCAAATGTGCCTTATGGTCTCAGCGCTGTTTACTCTCACCTTCACCATCCTCAGCCGTCCGGCCTTATCTGGGTGGGTTGACACCACCAGGCCAAGAGGCCAGTATGCCCTTGGCTCACGGTCACCTTGTTTCCCTCAGGGTTGGCCCCATAAAAATGTTCTCGCAGAGCTGTCAAGTAATCATTTCGCCACACCTGGTTCCATTTGTCTAGAAAGTTCATTAACTTATTGTGACTCTTGTGTAGTTCTTCATTGATGGGGGTCCTTCCAGCCCACAATAATCCTGCTCCCTAGAAGACTGGCTCAAGATTGCAGGGAAGGGCTCGATCCTCCTCCCAAATAACATGTGATTGGGGGTGAGAGCTTCCTGCTCGTCAATACCATTTTGCACATAGGTTAGGGGTCTATTATTGACTCTCGCTTCTATCTCTGCCAAAATCGTTTGGAGACACTTTTTAACCGTGCCCACCATGCGTTCGTAGAAGCCCCCTTGCCAGGGTGCCTGGGAACTATGAACTTCCACCCACACTCTATCTTCTTCAGGTATTCTCGTACTTCTCCGTTGTCCAAAAGATTCTTAAAGACTTTGCTGGCCGCTTTGAAGCTTGTGCCATTGTCCGATATAACCAATCGTGGGCAAGAGAACCGAGCTGTAAACCTCCTGAACAACTTCATGAAAGTCTCGGTAGACATATCTTCCGCCAGCTCCAAATGTACGGCTCGGATAGTTGCACAAGTAAACAAACAGATATATACCTTCTGTGGGCCTACTCTTTCCCCTCCCGAGTTTGTCAGTGTGATAGCCCCTGTGTAATCTATCCCTACAGTCTCAAAGGGTCTGTCACTCTGCACCCGTTCCTGAGGCAGTGGCAGTGATCCCGGGGAGGATAGGGTCCTTCCATCATACCGCCGACAGACCGTGCAGTTCCTTATCACCCCTTTAACTGCGGCTCGGCCCTTCAGCACCCAGTAATTCTGACGAAGGCAGGTGAGTGTATCACCAAACCCTCCATGCATGGTCCTCTGGTGAGCATCGTGCATCACTAACTCTGACAACCACCCATCCTTTCCCAGTAACACGGGATGTTTGGCCCCATAACTGAGCTCAGAGTTGTGTAGTCTTCCCCTGAATCTTATCAGACCAGCATGATCCAAGAACAATCCCAATGAGTGGACCAGCTTACCGCTCCCTAAGTCGTCGCTGGGTGCTGTGTCTGGCTGCCCGGCAGCCAGTACCTCCAGAACTTCTGGAAACCTCTCCTTCTGGTACTGTTGTATCCAGTACTCTCTGACCTTGTCAGTCAGCTTTCTCACAAATCGAAACACCATTTCGGTGACTCCCACTAGTTTCCTCCAGGAGGAGTAGCGTTTGGGGGTCTAGTAGTTCAGTGCCTGGCTCCCCCACGAAATGCACTATGCTGCTGGTTGTCTCACCGAATTTCTGCTCTGGCCAGCGCTCCTTTGCTGGTAACCAGTCCGGGCCTTTGAACCAAATCTCTCTTTTACTCAGTTTTTTGTATGTCACCCCTCTGCTGATCAGGTCAGCCGGATTTTGATCGGTAGGTACATGTAAAATTGTGGACGCTGACTGCAGCTCCCATATCTCCTTCACCCGATTCCTGACATAGGGGAGTTTGGACCTGTCGTTCTGTACCCACTGTAAGGCTACCTCCGAGTCTGTCCATATATATGTGTGGATCACCTTCAGGTTACTTAACACTTCCTTTACGCACTTTCCCAGTCTTGCTCCCAGCAACATTGCTGTGAGCTCTAGCTTGGGTATTGAACACTCTTTAGGGGTGTCACCTGTGCCCGGCTGGTGGCCAGATTGACCTGGTTCCCAGCCACCAAGTATGCTATGGCCCCATATGCCCGGGAAGAGGCATCACAGAAGACATGCAGGTCATAATCTTGTCCGGTACACCGAGGGACCTAGGAAATGCGAAATCGTGTAGCTCTGCTAAATCTTTGCTAACTAGATCCCACTCCTGACAGATGGTTTCTGGCAGTGTGTCGTCCCAACCCAGGTTCAGCTAACAGGTCTGTTGTACTAGAATTCTCCCACGAATAGTAATGGGTGTCAACATACCCAGTGGGTCAAAGGCAGTCTGCACTTTATTCAACAGGGACCTTCTGGTCAGCTTCCCGCCCCGTCAGGTTTCCTCTTTACCCTAAGTCTGTCTTTCCCAATTTCCCATTCCAGCCTCAATACTGAGGTTACCTCAGGCACTGTATAACCCGCATAATCATGTTCCCCGTTGGACTCCCGGTAAATGTCCATCAACTGCCCCTAATCTGAAGTGGTGCCTTGCATGTTGTCTACTTTTACGGCCCCTATCTAACACGGCTGTTAGGTAGTATACCTGCCGGCCTGTGACGTCATCAGACGTGATGTTTGACTGCTGGGCCGGCTAGACCGACAGTGTCAACCAGACTCTCATATGGAGAGTGTCATCTAGACTCTCATATTGAGAGTGTCAACCAGACTTACCACTGGAGAGTTCACTAGACTCTCCCTGCACTGAGTGTGCACCAGACTTCTGGTGATAGGACCTGTTTTACACCAAACACCTGGTGACAGGACCTGCTGACTCTCATAGACTGGTTTGAGAGTTATCCCCAGTCTCTTTTATTACAAATTATATTTTTGTAATATCTACATAAAATAAGGTCTTCAATAATTCTTTGATGGGGCTGTTACAATTTGCCAGGTGATAATCTATAGTAGCCTGCAGTAAGAACAGGTGAGCTCGTGGCACAAAACAACTCTGCCTTAAATCTGTAAGTTTCATACCCTGCTCTGGTACCTCGTTATTTGCCACCCACAAAAACCTAGTGTAATCCTATCTTGTGGTTGCAACTTAATTCACAAGAAGGCTTTACTAACATCCGCTGCATAAGCATAATGCTCTCTCCGAAACTTCAATAACACGTCGGCTAATTTCTGAGTCAGAGATGGCCCTGTGAACAGACAGTCATTCAATGAGGGCTCTCGGGGACTCGCCTGTGAGCTGCAATTGAAGACCACTCTGATGGGGGTTGTCACTGACTTCTTGGTGACTACCATGTGCGGGAGATAATGGGTATTTTCTCCTGGACTGGCATGTGGTACTTTCTCAATGAATCCCAGGGCCAACTGTTCTTTAATAATGTCATCGTACTTCCCCACCAGACCCTTCTTGGTCAGGCTGTTCACCAGGGAGTTCAACTGACCCCGTGCCTTCTTAAAGTTAGTGGGTAACGTTGGGTGTACCGGTTTCAAGGTAGTCACACCCAGTACTGGCCGTCCTTGAACTGGACATGGCTCAAATAATCCTGATAAGTTTCCTTGTGTTTGGGGGAGGGGGTTGATCACCCTTAATCCCTACTACATCCAGGTCCCATAGTTTATGGACTGGTTCACTGTCGACTATACTGACTTGGGTTTCCGATAGATCGTCACGCAGCCCGATTTGCATCACGAGCACGGCCTCGGTTGCTGTGGTGCTGGAGCCCCCATTCCCAGGTGTCACAGGGAAATGGGCCGGTATCTTGCCTCCTACAATATAACCCTCTGGAGTCCTGTACAGTCCGATCCCTTCCTTGTCAACCTTTCTCGTGGACACGAATTCGTCTACGTAATCCTCTCCTACCAAAATTCCCACATTGCTGACGTTGTCAGTAGTAATACCCAGTAATCCCAGTTTCATGCCTAACTCTCAAACGTTTGACTGCCGCGGCTAGGCCCTTGGTGGTAATGATATCGGGCAGCCTCTTCACTTTCAAGGCTGAGATATTCCTGCGATGCCTGCCAAATCTAATTGCGACATCTACAACAGAATAAGACCCGTGCAGAACTGTCCCACCGAACTCTTCCACTTTCACGTAAGCCTTACCCTCGGAATTCAACTTAGCCAGTAGTCTCCGTTATGAAGGATCTTTGAGCCCCAGTGTCAAAAAACAAACGGGTTGTTTCGGACCACAGGGCCACAGAACCTTGAAACCGTTCACCAGAACTAATTCCCTGTGTCGTTCTCACCACTACTTCGGACTCGTTTTTGCTCTCCACCCTCTCTTGGTGCTTGATCCCCTTAGCCTGAGCTGTTCTGGTATCCTTAGGACACAACGCACTGTGGTGTTTACCCTTCCGACAGCCTCGACACTCACTGAGCTGGGTGTCACAGTCCCAGGCAAAGTGTTCTCCACAACACTTGAAACAGAGTTTCAACTCCGTTAGTCGCTGGCGCTTTTGGTCATAGGTGGTGAAACTCGAGCACCCTGAACTAGCATGCTCCCCTTCGCAGAAAACACACGGTCTCGTGCTTCCAGTCTTAGTGGTATTCCCCTTGGCCCCTTTGGTTGAGGACTTGTCCTGCTCATAATAGGTGCCAACCCTAACGGGAGGTGCTTTAGTTCTATCTCTCGAGGGTCCTGAGAAGTCGAACGATTTCATCCTGGCGGGTAATCTCTCCCCCTGACCTATACTCAGGTGAGACACGAGATCTCCCAACCCCTCAATCTGTTGTATCATGAACCGGTTAATCCTATACTTCAAATGTAACTCATGTACTGTAGTGCTAGCCAATTTCCTCTGAATCAGCTGACTGGCCATCCATTCTGTGCTACCCCAATCATATAGATCTTTGAGATTATCTGTCAAGCTCATAACTTTGATTCGGAACTTCTGTAAACTCTGACGGTCATAACGGCAAACCTCAAGATAGGCCAATCGATAAAATATAGCCACCTTTATTTCCTCTGTGTTGCCAAACCCATCCTTCAGCTGATCTTTGGCATGTTGATAATTAATATCAGTTGTTTGGTAATGCCGGACCAAGTCCAGGGCTTTACCCCTGAGCTGTGAACATAAATACTGTAATTTGGTGGCATTCGACAAATTATCCCTGTAATTTATCTGGGATTTAAACTGATCCCACAAAGCAATGTACACTGTCAAGGTTCCATCGAACATTGGTAAATTCAATGTAGGCAATCTGGGTAACACTGTAGAAGGACTGTAGCGGCCTGTGCGCCCTGTACTATTATTTGTTGCCCCTGCTGTATTAACCTTCAATGTTTTCATTAACTTTTTGCAGAGTCCCCTCTCTGCTAGACCTTCGGCCCTCTGATCTTCGCATTCCTCCTGAACTGCCTCGACAATATCCTCAGGCTCACCTGTCCCATAGGCTTCTGTCTCATAACGGAGATAGGCGGTCTCCAAGGCCTTTAGCCTTTCCTGTAAAAGCTCTAAGCATCTTCCTAGATCCTCACAATCTACATCTGGGTTTTCTCTGACAGCTTGGCACTCCCTAAACGCCCTGTTTAAGCGTCGCTTGTGGGCGCTCATAGACCGCTTTAGCTGACTTAGAGCTTGGGCAGTTCCTTCCTGAGTCTCATCCATCATTGTTGTGGTTTAGTTAAGAGTGTGTCACTAATTTGTACTTTAATTAGCCCATCCCACAGGTGAGAGTGAGTCCCAAAGCTCCTCAAACAGCTTAACAACTTTCTTTACATATATTGACTTGACTCAAAATTAAAATGTACACTGTTAGCCCTCAAACCAAACTAAAATGTATATTGTTATGAAAGCAACCTAGAACTTCCCTGTACACATCAGTAAATAATTACAGGACTTAAGCTAGCCTCTGGTGCAAATCACAAAATAAAATGAGTCAAAGACAATAAAATTACACGGGTCAACGCCCCCGCGGCCGGTCCTTGACCAGGCCTCCTGTTGGACCAGAGCCTGATCAACCAGGCTGTTACTGCTGGCCCACAGCAGTCCAACGTACGAACCACAGCCCGGCTGATCCGATACCGACTTGGGTGCCTGTCCAGTGCCTGCTTGAAGACAGCCAGGGGCTTGTTGGTAATCCCCTGATGTATGCTGGGAGGCAGTTGAACAATCTTGGGCCCCTCACACTTATTGTGTTGTCCCTCAACGTGCTAGTGGCACCCCTGCTCTTCATTGGGGTGGATGTTACATCGCCTGCCGAGTCTTTTTGCTTTCGTAGGGAGTGA
>WNWK01047123.1:0-14056 GCA_009830355.1 Cherax destructor | reverse complement strand
ACACAACTGGAAGCTGAAGACTCAGATGAGTCATAGGATTTAGGAAGCATTTTTTTCAGCCACAGAGTAGTCAGGGTGGAAAGGTCTAGAAAAAAGTGGAGGCAGGAACCATACATAGTTTTAAGACGAGGTATGATAAAGCTCATGGAGCAGGGAGAGCGGAGACCCAGTAGCGGAAAAGGGAAAGGCGGGGCCAGGAGCTGGCCGACCCCTGCACCACAATTAGGCCGAATCTATTGGATTTCTAAAACAAAAGAAGACAGGAAAGAGAGGGATGGATAGACTGATTTTTGGAGTGTAAGAAGGCTTTCACACAGTACCACACAAGAGACTGGTTAAAAAACCAGAGGAGCAGGCAGGAATAGGAAGAAATTTTCCAATGAATCAAGGAATATCTGACAGGAAGGAAACAACGTGTGTCGGCCGAGACGAGGTGTCAGAGTGGGTGCATGTGTCGAGTGGGGTTCCACAAGGGTCATTTCTAGGTCCGGTGCTGTTTTGTATATTGAATAATAGACGGAAGGGACAGAGTCAAAGGTGTTCCTGTTTGCAGACGATGTGAAAAAAGAAATACAAGCGGAAGAGGATAAGGTCTACAAGGGATTGGAGAGACTGTAAGAATAATCTGACAAATGGTTCCTGGAATTTAACCCCAACAAGTGCAAAGCTATGAAGCTTAGGGAAGGATAAAGAAGACCCAGACGGGTACAGCCTAAGAGGTCAAAGGTTGAAAAACTCAATGAAAAATATCTTGGGGTAAGCCCCCTTAGAGCAATTCCCAATGAGGTGCACATCAACCAAATAACTGCTGCAGCTTTACGGGTGCCTGGCAAACCTGAGAATGGTTTTTTGACATCTAAGTAAGGATCATTCACGACACTGAAACCGTGCGCCAAAACAGCACCAGTAATACACCTGGTCAAACACTTCAAGAAATTAGAGAAAGTGCAAAGGTTTGCAGCAAGACTAGTCCCAGAACCGAGATGTTTGTCTACGAGGAGAGGTTAAGGGAACTCAACCTGACAACACTGGAGGACAGGAGGAATAAGAAGGACATGATAACATATAAAATACTGAGAAGAATTGACATGGTGGATAGGGACGAAAGTTTCAGAGATGTGACACCCAACAAGGGGTCAAAAAATGGTAGATGAAAGCCAGGTGAGTCACGGGGATGTTAGGAAGTATTTCTTAAGCCATAGAGTTGTCAGGAAGTGGAACAATCTGGAGAGTGATGTAGTGGAGGCAGGATCCATACATAGCTTTAAGAAGAGGATGTCCCTGGGCGGGGGGGGAGTGGATCTAGCAGCGACCAGTGAAGAGGCAGGGCCAGGAGCTATGAATCGGCCCTGCAACCACAATTAGGTGAGTACACACAAGGGCTAGTTTAGTGCCAAAGTTGTCTTTTATCCCCATACAAACACAACTCGGTGAGTAAGTGCACCGTTCACACACACACACACACACACACACACACACACACACAGGCATGAGGAACTTCCACAAGACGTTCAGTGGGAGAGAGAATTGGCAGGAAAACCAGTAAAAAAAATTATGGAATATGTGACAAAAATGCAAAGAGGCAGAGGAGAGGTTTGCCCCAAAGGAAACAGAAGTAATGGGAAGACCAGAACGAGTCCTTGGTTCACCCAGAGGTGTAGGGAGGCAAAAACTAAGTGTAATAGAGAATGGAAAAAGTACAGAAGACAAAGGACCCAGGAAAATAGAGAATTAGCCGAAGAGCCAGAAACGAATATGCACAGGTAAGAAGGGAGGCTCAGCACAATATGAAAATGATATAATCAAAAGTCAAGTCTGACCCAGCTGTTGTATAGCCCATCAGGGAAAACAAAGTCAAGGACCAGGTAATCAGGCTGAGGAAGGAAGGTGGGGAGTTCACAAAAAAAGACCAAGAGGATGTGAGGAGCTCAACATGAGATTTAAAGAAGTATTTACACAGGAGACAGGAAGGGGCTCCAGGAATTCAGAGTAGGGAGGTATACCAACAAGTGATGGATGAAAAACACAACCGAGGAGGAGGTGAAAAGCTGCTATGTAACCGATACCTCCAAAAGCGGTGAGACCGGACAACATTTCTCCGTGGGTCCTTAGAAGGGAGCAGAGATGTTGTGTGTGCCACTAACACAAATCTTAACACATCCACTGAAACGGGCAACTACCTGAGGCGTGGAAGATGGCAAATGAAATCCCAATTTTTAAGAAAGGAGACAGACACAGGCATTAAACTTAAGACCTGTGGGCACTGACGTGTATAATATTTCAAAGTCATGGAAAAGATTATCAGGAGGAGAGAGGTGGGGGAACCTAGAAAGACAACGCTTATAAAACGACAAAACCCGCACGGTTTCAAAGAAGGAAAATCCTGTGTCACAAACCTACAGGTTTTATGACAAAAAGGTAAAAAGAGAGAGGGGTGGATAGACTGCATTTTTGTGGACTGCAAGAAGGCGTTGGGCACAGTTCCTCACAAAAAGGTTAATGCAAAAGCTAGAGGATCAGGCACACGTAACAGGAAAAAACACTGCAATGGATCAGAGAATAACTGACAGGGAGGCAACAACGGTCATGGTACGTGATGAGGTGTCAGAGTGGGCACCTTTTGACGAGTGGGGTTCCACAAGGGTCAGTCCTATGACCTGTACTGTTTTGGTATATGTGAAAAAATAACGGAAGGGATAGACTCAAAGTGTCCCTGTTTGCAGATGATGTGAAGTTAATGAGAAGAATCAAATCAGTCGAGGATCAGGCAGGACTACAAAGAGACCGGACAGGCCTGGTCCAGTAACTGGCTCCTTGAATTTAACCCTGCCAAATGTAAAGTCATGGGGGAAGGGCAAAAGACCGCAGACAGAGTATAGTCTAGGTGGCCAAAGACTGCAAAACCTCCTCAAAGAAAAAGATTTTTGGGGTGAGTATCTGAAGCACTTCTCCTGAGGCACACACAATCAGATAACTGCTGCAGCATACGGGCGGCTGGCAAACCTAAGAATAGCGTTCCAATACCTCACTAAGGTCATTCAAGACTCTGTACACCATAAAAGTCAGGCCCATCTGAATTATGCAGCACCAGTTTGGAACCCACACCTGGTCAAGCACGTCAAGAAATTAGAGAAAGTGCAAAGGTTTGCAACAAGACTAGTCCCAGAGCTAAGGGGTTTTGTCCACGAAGAAAGGTTATGGGAAATCGGCCTGACGACACTGAGGACAGGAGGGTTGGGGGGAGACATGATAACAACATAAAAAAACCCTGCGAGGAATAGATAAGGTGGACAGAGACAAGATGTTCCAGAGAGGGGACACAGAAACAAGGGGTCCTTGGAAAATTGAAGACTCGTATGAGTCAAAGGGATGTTGGGGAAAGTATTTCTTCAGTCATAGAGTTGTCAGGAAGTGGAATAGCCTGAAAGCGACATAGTGGAGGCAGGAACCATACATATTTTTTGATAGTTTGATAAAGCCTATGGAGCAGGGAGAGAGAGAACCGGTAAAAACCCAGTGAAGAGGCGGGGCCAGAGCTATGAATCGACCCTCAACCACAAATAGGTGAGTACAAATAGGTGAGTACACACACACACACAAGCAAACACATACACGCACACACATATAATACGCACACACACATATGATACACAAACGCACACAAAACATAAGCACACACACAGGAGCTAGAGCCAAGGTCTTGTAAACATTCAAGTGAATTCCTATTGTCGTAAACAAAATCTTTCATCGCCACAGAATAACAACGATCCCAACTTTTCATTATTTACATATACAAAACACTATATGAACACTATACCACTGTACCACTATATAGTTATTACATAGTTAAAACTATGAAAGATTATTCTAATGCACTGGATAAAATCTATTGTTATCAAATCGAAGGCACTGGATATTGGGTTTGAATAATTTTTAGTGGGTTTGGTTTTGACAAAAGACTTGCCAGAGTATGGTCCAGTAGGCCTATTGCAGTGTTCCTTTTTCTTACGTTCTTATAAGAAAGGAAGAACACTGCAGCAGGCCTACTGATCCATACTAGGAAGGCCATTTTCAAACACAAACCCACTAACAAAAATATTTGCCTACCCAATTTCGATGTACACAAGGAATGACTTTGAAGTCCCTATTAACTCACGTTCAAATCCCAAGCTTTGAAAAATGTGTTCACATCAATGTTACCGATTGTGCATTTTGTTAGTGATATTATACACTAGACTAATGATGTAACCTCTCCGTACATTCAATAATTTTTGTTTATATTCCTTTCTCACTGCTATTGACCATACACTAAAAACTCAATTACCTATTTTAAAGAAATTTACAAACTGAACTTTGATAAATTGTGCTAGCTAGTTTTGATGCTATACCTTATTTACAAATATACCGATAACAGGTACATGAATAGCTGCTTTATTTAATAACGAAATAATAATAATAATAATAATAATAATAATAATAATAATAATAATAATAATAATAATAATAATTTTATTAGACAGCTTTATAGAAATTGTTTATACTAGCAAAAACAGATTTTTCTATTTTCTTAATCGGAAATGTGCATAGACAGAGTTACGGAGCTGCAACAGTGAATCCTTTGGGACCTGCTTTGGCCAGTGCTTTCCTTGCTGGTCATTAATTAGAATGGTTAAATAAGCATCTTCCTGACTTTAAACCCTTGTTGTATCGTAATTATGTTGACGAAACCTTTCTAATAATTACATCACTTGATTATATACAATTAATGTTGCAGTATTAAACTGAATACACTCAAATACTGAATATTCCTCTGAAGTAGAGTCAAATATTCCTCTGAAGTAGAGTCAAATATTCCTCTGAAGTAGAGTCAAATATTCCTCTGAAGTAGAGTCAAATATTCCTCTGAAGTAGAGTCAAATATTCCTCTGAAGTAGAGTCAAATATTCCTCTGAAGTAGAGTCAAATATTCCTCTGAAGTAGAGTCAAATATTCCTCTGAAGTAGAGTCAAATATTCCTCTGACGTAGAATCAAATATTCCTCTGAAGTAGAGTCAAATATTCCTCTGAAGTAGAGTCAAATATTCCTCTGAAGTAGAGTCAAATATTCCTCTGAAGTAGAGTCAAATATTCCTCTGACGTAGAATCAAATATTCCTCTGAAGTAAGTCAAATATTCCTCTAAACGTAAAAGTCAAATATTCCTCTAAACGTAAAAGTCAAATATTCCTCTGAAGTAGAGTCAAATATTCCTCTGACGTAGAGTCAAATATTCCTCTGAAGTAGAGTCAAATATTCCTCTGAAGTAGAGTCAAATATTCCTCTGAAGTAGAGTCAAATATTCCTCTGAAGTAGAGTCAAATATTCCTCTGAAGTAGAGTCAAATATTCCTCTGAAGTAGAGTCAAATATTCCTCTGAAGTAGAGTCAAATATTCCTCTGAAGTAGAGTCAAATATTCCTCTGAAGTAGAGTCAAATATTCCTCTGAAGTAGAGTCAAATATTCATCTGAAGTAGAGTCAAATATTCCTCTGAAGTAGAGTCAAATATTCATCTGAAGTAGAGTCAAATATTCCTCTGAAGTAGAGTCAAATATTCCTCTGAAGTAGAGTCAAATATTCATCTGAAGTAGAGTCAAATATTCCTCTGAAGTAGAGTCAAATATTCATCTGAAGTAGAGTCAAATATTCCTCTGAAGTAGAGTCAAATATTCATCTGAAGTAGAGTCAAATATTCATCTGAAGTAGAGTCAAATATTCATCTGAAGTAGAGTCAAATATTGCTCTGACGTAGAGTCAAATATTCCTCTGATGTAGAGTCAAATATTTCTCTGAGGTAGAGTCAAATATTCCTCTGAAGTAGAGTCAAATATTCCTCTGAAGTAGAATCAAAAATTCCTCTGAAGTAGCGTCAAATATTCCTCTGAAGTAGAGTCAAATATTCCTCTGAAGTAGAGTCAAATATTCCTCTGAAGTAGAGTCAAATATTCCTCTGAAGTAGAGCCAAATATTCATCTGAAATAGATTCAAATATTCCTCTGAAGTAGAGTCAAATATTCCTCTAAAGTAGAGTCAAATATTCCTCTGAAGTAGAGTCAAATATTCCTCTGAAGTAGAGCCAAATATTCATCTGAAATAGATTCAAATATTCCTCTGAAGTAGAGTCAAATATTCCTCTGAAGTAGAGTCAAATATTCCTCTGACGTAGAGTCAAATATTCCTCTGAAGTAGAATAAAAAATTCCTCTGAAGTAGAGTCAAATATTCCTCTGAAGTAGAGTCAAATATTCCTCTAGTAGAGTCAAATATTCCTCTGAAGTAGAGTCAAATATTCCTCTGAAGTAGAGTCAAATATTGCTCTGATGTAGAGTCAAATATTCCTCTGAAGTAGAGTCAAATATTCCTCTGAAGTAGAGTCAAATATTCATCTGAAGTAGAGTCAAATATTCCTCTGAAGTAGAGTCAAATATTCCTCTGAAGTAGAGTCAAATATTCAACTGAAATAGAGTCAAATATTCCTCTGAAGTAGAGTCAAATATTCCTCTGAAGTAGAGTCAAATATTCCTCTGAAGTAGAGTCAAATATTCCTCTGAAGTAGAGTCAAATATTCATCTGAAGTAGAGTCAAATATTCCTCTGAAGTAGAGTCAAATATTCCTCTGAAGTAGAGTCAAATATTCCTCTGAAGTAGAGTCAAATATTCCTCTGAAGTAGAGTCAAATGAAACATTTACAATTCTTGACATTCATGAGAGCCATAAAGGACAACTGGAAGTTGGAAACTCCGATAACTCTTAGGATGTTAGGAAGCATTTCTTCAGCCTTAGAGCGTAATAATCTGAGAGCGAAGTAGTAGAGGCAGGATCATACATAGCTTTAAGAAGAGGTACGTAGTTATAACAGTTAAAAACTTCAGTTTATCGTCAACCAACATTTTTAGGCTAAACAACAAAATTCTCTTCGTCGATACCAATCCAGTATACACAAATTTTGATAACCACATCAAGTACCGTAGCCTTTCATACATGTTTCCTATATTTTAGTCTTCAATCTGAGCTTGAATTTATGCAACTAAAGCTTATATGAATGTTTTTAGCACACACACACACACACACACACACACACACACACACACACACACACACACACACACACACATCTTGTAGGGCTCTGTGCATATAAATGTTTTTGAGGGCTACCCAAGGGTAATTCAGGGGTTATCAAGTGTGTCAGGGTAGTGAACATCCCTTGAAGTGATTTACAAGTTGCCCTGAGCCACATAAGTGTGGGGAGAGCCATAATTTTATAAGTGAACTAGAAATATATATTTGGTGGCGGAGTCAGTGGGCCTAGTGTGCTCCAGGCGACGTTGCCACGTGTGTCACCCTAGATAATAAAGTGAAATAAACATGTGACAAGTGAAAGAAATACAGTGAATAGGTTATATTATATATCGACAAGAAACGAAAGTGGATATACGCCAGAACATCACATCGAGTTGGACAATCTACAGGATACTACACGCTGGACAGCTGCATCGCATCGCAAGTATTCACCTATGCGTGGTTTTTGGGGTGTCGGGAGTAAGTTCCAATTACCTAACCGCTAAGCTGTTTGCGAACGGTCAACTCTCATAGTAAGATAAGGAATAGGATATCAAGTACTCAGTAACAAATAGCAATTGGTAATTTCTAGTAGAAAAGGACGAGCAGACAGGTGAATCATAGAATACATTAACTGGTAGCTCAGGTGTGTCAGGTCAGGCCAGGTAGAGGAGCACTGTAGACTACGTGTTACTCGCAGACCTCACATACCACTCATACACCATAACACAATTTCACCACTACTTTTCACACAATAAATCCACACACATATAGTTCCACACACACGCACACACATTAACTGGTAGGTCAGGTGTGTCAGGTCAGGCCAGGTAGAGAAGCACTGCAGACAACGTGTCACTCGCAAACTCCACATACACACCCATACACCATAACACACAATTTCACCACTACTATTCACACATACATACACACACAAACATACATACACACACACACATACATACACACACAAAAAAAAAAAACTAACACACACACACACAAAACTAACACACACACACACACACACACACACAAACACACACACAAAACTAACACACACACAAAACTAACGTGCACACACACACACACACACACACAAAACTATCACACACACACATACACATACACACACAAAACTAACACACACACACAGGCCCACACACACTCTTTCCCCCTGCTCCCTCCACCCACCTCTCCCCCACTCCCTTCCCTGAACCCCCTCTCTCACCCACCTCCTCCCCTCTCCCTCTCCCATTCTCTCTCCACCTCTGTTTCTCCCCCCTTCACTCTCTCCTCATAATCCCCCCTCTTTCCTCCTCCCCACCTCTCTTCCATTTCCCCACTGTCTTCAGTTTCTCCTCTTCCTCCATCCACCCCCCACACAAACACTCAGGCAATCACACCACAAAACAACCACACAGAAATACATAGTTTTTCACTCTGTGGCATCTTAAAAATAAAAAAATTAAAAATGGGGTCCCAGAGAGCAGGACGGAAAACTAGGGGACTGGAGGATGAGTCTGCAAAGGAAGATTGGGCAGCAGAGCTCATGAAAAGGGAACATGAGTGGGGAAGGAAGCTAGAGGAGCTTAGCATGAAAATGGAAGAGAGGATAGCTGCAGAAAGCAAGATAATGGAGGAGAGGATAGCTGCAGAAAGCAGGAAGTGGGAGAAGCAAGTCACAACAGCAGAGGCTAAGATACAGAGATTAGAAGAAGAACTGAAAAATTTGAAACAGCCTAAAGAACTAAAAAGCAATGTAGACATGATATCAGAAACTGCTACCTCAGTCACAAAGAAGAGGACTGTAGAGAACGGAGTGAAACTGTATGCAGAGGCCATATCAGACCATCGTGGAGCCCGAGAGAAAGAGAGGATCACATCAGGAACAATCGAGGGAGTGTAGTAAAAGGAGAGCTAAGCTATATGTAGAAGCCCTAACAGACCACAGCAGTGCACAGGGAAAGTTAAGAAGGGAAAGCGACAGGCCACTGGGCCAAGGGATAACAGACAGTGAAGAGATTGAAGAAAGGAAAGCTGCAATGGAGGCAACTAAATCGAATCAGGGGTTACATAGGGATAGGCAGTGGGAGAATGAAAGAGAGAGATCAGTTTTTGTTTATGGGCTCCAGGAAGCTGAAGGAGAAACTTACGAAGCAAGAAAACAAGGGGAGAAAAATGCGATTGAAAACATCATGAAAGCAATAGGAGAAGATGACATGACCCAGCTGGCAAATTTTCAGAGAATAGGGGGGTTTGCAAGAGGAAGAATCCGGCCAGTCAAAGTAATTCTCAAAGCAGAATTGAATCGAAACAGGATCCTGCAGGAGAAAGCAAGACTAAGGGATATGTCAGAGTACCGGAGGGTGTATCTCGACCGCGACAGAACACGGGAAGAAAGACAGAAACTGAAAGAGAGTGTACAGAGACAAAAGGAGGAAGAGAGATGGACAGGAGAACCCAGACTCAGGAGGAAGCTCTAATACAACCACCTTCAGATGTTCCCCAACCTGGACAACCCCAATGCAACCAAACAACCTAACCCAAAACACACATGCCATACCCAATGATTCCACCCACCTCATTACAAACTCCACCTTCCCACCAACCACCCATAGTTCCCCATCAGATCTCCCACTTTCCCAACCCCAACATACCCCCAGACTACGGTTTTAGAAAAGAAGTTAAAGGTTTGGTATACAAATGCAGATGGTATAACAAATAAATGTGAGGAGTGGCATGAAAGAATAAAGGAGACATCCCCAGACATAATAGCACTCACAGAAACGAAACTCACCAGGATGATAACAGATGCAATCTTTCCACCCGGATATCAAATCCTCAGGAAAGATAGAGGAGCAGAGGGGAGGAGGAGTTGCACTGCTCATTAAGAACAGGTGGGATTTGAGGAAGTGGAAGGAATGGATGTAATGGGTGAAAGGGACTACATAGTAGGAACAATTCAGTCTGAGGGCCATAAGGTGGTAATTGCTGAATGTACAACCCGCCACAGAACTGCAGGAGGCCAAGAGAAGAATACGCGAGAGCAACAGAGCAATGGTAGACACACTAGCCGAGGTAGCCAGAAGAGCCCACATGGGGAGAGCAAAGTTACTAGTTATGGGTGATTTCAATCACAAAGAGATTGATTGGGAAACCTAGAGCCCCATGGGGGTCCTGAATCATGGAGAGCCAAGATGATGGATGTGGTACTGGAAAACCTCATGCATCAACATGTTAGAGACACTACCAGAGAGAGGGGGGATGATCCAGCAAGACTGGACCTAGTATTCACCTTGAGTAGTTCGGACATCGAGGATATCACATATGAAAGGCCCCTTGGAGCTAGTGATCATTTGGTTCTGTGTTTTGATTATATAGTTGAGCTACAAGTGGAGAGGGAGCAGGAATAGGAAGGGAGAAACGAAACTACAAAGGGGACTACACAGGCATGAGGAACTTCCTACAAGACGTTCAGTGGGAGAGAGAATTGGCAGGAAAACCAGTAAAAGAAATGATGGAATATGTGACAACCAAATGCAAAGAGGCAGAGGAGAGGTTTGTCCCCAAGGGAAACAGAAGTAATGGGAAGACCAGAACGAGTCCTTGGTTCAGCCAGAGGTGTAGGGAGGCAAAAAGTAAGTGTAATAGAGAATGGAAAAAGTACAGAAGACAAAGGACTCAGGAAAATAAAGAGATTAGCCGAAGAGCCAGAAACGAATATGCACAGGTAAGAAGGAGGCTCAGCGACAATATGAAAATGATATAGCATCAAAAGTCAAGTCTGACCCGAAGCTGTTGTATAGCCACATCAGGAGGAAAACAACAGTCAAGGACCAGGTAATCAGGCTGAGAAAGGAAGGTGGGAGTTCACAATAAACGACCAAGAGGTATGTGAGGAGCTCAACATAAGATTTAAGAAGTATTTACACAGGAGACAGGAAGGACTCCAGGAATTCCCGAATAGGGAGGTATACCAACAAGTGCTGGATGAAATACCACAACCGAGGAGGAGGTGAAGAAGCTGCTATGTGAACTCGATACCTCAAAAGCGGTGGGACCGGACAACATTTCTCCGTGGGTCCTTAGAGAGGAGCAGAAAATGTTGTGTGTGCCACTAACACAAATCTTCAACACATCCATTGAAACTGGGCAACTACCTGAGGCGTGGAAGATGGCAAATGTAGTCCCAATTTTTAAGAAAGGAGACAGACACGAGGCATTAAACTACAGACCTGTGTCACTGACGTGTATAGTATGCAAAGTCATGGAGAAGATCATCAGGAGGGAGTGGTGGAGCACCTAGAAAGACACAAGCTTATAAACGACAACCAGCACGGTTTCAGGAAGGAAAATCTGTGTCACAAACCTACTGGAGTTTTATGACAAGGTAACAGAAGTAAGACACGAGAGAGAGGGGTGGATAGACTGCATTTTTTGGACTGCAAGAAGGCGTTCGAAAAGTTCCTCACAAGAGATTAATGCAAAAGCTAGAGGATCAGGCACACGTAACAGGAAAAGCACTGCAATGGATCAGAGAATATCTGACAGGAGGCAACAACGAGTCATGGTACGTGACGAGATGTCAGAGTGGGCACCTGTGACGAGTGGAGTTCCACAAGGGTCAGTCCTAGGACCTGTACTGTTTTTGGTATATGTGAATGACATTGGAAAGGGGGTAGACTTAGAAGTGTCACTATTTGCAGATGATGTGAAGTTAATGAGAAGAATCAAATCAATCGAGGATCAGGCAGGACTACAAAGAGACCTGGACAGGCTGCAAGCCTGGTCCAGTAAGTGGCTCCTTGAATTTAACCCTCCCAAAATGTAAAGTCATGAATATCGGGGAAGGGCAAAGAAGACCGCAGACAGAGTATAGTATAGGTGGCCAAAGACTGCAAACCTCACTCAAAGAAAAAGATCTTGGGGTGAGTATAATACCGAGCACATCTCCTGAGGCCACATCAATCAGATAACTGCTGCAGCATACGGGCAGCTGGCAAACCTAAGAATAGCGTTCCAATACCTCACTAAGGAATCATTCAAGACTCTGTATACCATATACGTCAGGCCCATACTGGAGTATGCAGCACCAGTTTGGAACCCACACCTGTTCAAGCACGTCAAGAAATTAGAAAGTGCAAAGGTTTGCAACAAGACTAGTCTCAGAGCTAAGGGGATTGTCCTACGAAGAAAGGTTAAGGGAAATCGGCCTGACGACACTAGAGGACAGGAGGGTTAGGGGAGACATGATAACGACATATAAAATACTGCGAGGAATAGATAAGGTGGACAGAGACAAAATGTTCCAGAGAGGGGACACAGAAACAAGGGGTCACAATTGGAAGTTGAAGACTCCTATGAGTCAAAGGGATGTTAGGAAGTATTTCTTCAGTCATAGAGTTGTCAGGAAGTGGAATAGCTTAGAAAGCGACATAGTGGAGGCAGGAACCATACATAGTTTTAAGACTAGGTTTGATAAAGCTCGTGGAGCAGGGAGAGAGAGAGGACCTAGTAGCAATCAGTGAAGAGGCGGGGCCAGGAGCTATGACTCGACCCCTGCAACCACAAATAGGTGAGTACAAATAGGTGAGTACACACACACACACGCACACACCTGAGAACAGCGTTCCAATACCTCACTAAGGAATCGTTCAAGACTCTGTACACCATATACGTCAGGCCCATACTGGAGTATGCAGCACCAGTTTGGAACCCACACCTGGTCAAGCACGTCAGGGAAAATTAGAGAAAGTGCAAAGGTTTGCAATAAGACTAGTCCCAGAGCTAAGAAGATTGTCCTACGAAGAAAGGTTAAGGGAAATCGGCCTGACGACACAAGAGGACAGGAGGGTTAGGGGAGACATGATAACGACATATAAAATACTGCGAGGAATAGATAAGGTGGACACAGAAACAAGGGGTCACAATTGGAAGTTGAAGACTCCTATGAGTCAAAGGGATGTTAGGAAGTATTTCTTCAGTCATAGAGTTGTCAGGAAGTGGAATAGCCTAGAAAGTGACGTAGTGGAGGCAGGAACCATACATAGTTTTAAGACGAGGTTTGATAAAGCTCATGGAGCAGGAGAGAGAGAGGACCTAGTAGCAATCAGTGAAGAGGCGGGTCCGGAACTATGACTCGACCCCCGCAACCACAAATAGGTGAGTACACACACACACACACACACACACATCGCTTGGGAAGCAATGTAGTGGAGGCAGGATCCATTCATAGCTTTAAGAAGAGGTATGATAAGGCTCACATCGAAGGGAGAGACTCAGTAGCGGCCAGTGAAGAGGCGGGGCCAGGAGCTATGACTCGACCCCTGCAACCACAACTAGGTGAGTACACACACCTGCCGTATCCCACCGAGGCAGGGTGGCCCAAAAGAAAACGAAAGTTTCTCTTTATATATTTAGTAATATGTACAAGAGAAGGGTTACTAGTCCCTTGCTCCCAGCATTTTAGTCCCTCCTACGACACGCATGGCTTACGGAGGAGGAAGACTTCTGTTCCAATATATATATATATATATATATATATATATATATATATATATATATATATATATAAATTATATATATATATATATATATATATATATATATTACATTATTATGGAAAAGACTAAGAGATTGATTTTATTATAGTTAAAATTATAATTTTTATTAATATACTTTTTCATTATTTCATTAATTATAAGAAATGATAAATACAATAAGCCATAATATAAATAATATGTCAAACCTCCCGGCCTACAGAATACAACACGAAGTGATAACATTAGATTTGGGTTTCAGACTTCCGCTCCGGTGGGCTACATTCCGAATTAACAAGCGTGACGTGAGTGAGGCAGGGATGACCCAGGTGAGAACCTGAGTGAGGCAGCGGATGACGGTGAGAACCTGAGTGAGGCAGCGGATGACCCAGGTGAGAACCTGAGTGAGGCAGCGGATGACCC
>WNWK01047122.1:0-14056 GCA_009830355.1 Cherax destructor | reverse complement strand
GGGTGGACAAATGTGGAGGAGACCTGTTTTTTTGGGGCTCCTTGTTTGGCAGGGGTTCGCTTCCAAACCTTTCGGGGTTCCCTACCCCCTTCGTTAAGGGGGGAGAGGCTGTAATGTTTTTTAAAAGAGCTGATTAAAAACTATTCTGTTTATTACAATATACAGTCCCCCCCCGGGTTTTTCGGCCATACAGTGGCCCCCCCCTTTTTGTGTCTCCGTTCCCCCGATTTGGTTTTTTACCCAAGTTTTCGTCAAAATTTGGTTTCCCTTTTTTCGTAAAGGGGGGGGGGGAAAACCCCCCCCCACCCCCCAAGCCACAAAAAAAGCCACCTCCCACACACATACAGTGGTACCTAAACACGATTTAATCCGTAAAAAGGGAGGAGATTTTTTAAAGGGGGCCAATCGCCCCCAAAAAAAATTTTTTCCCCCCATAAAAAAATGGGGGAAAAAAATTTTTCCCCCGTCTAATTTTTTAAAAAGTAGTTAAAAAAAATTTTTTTTTAAAATTTTTTGACATTAAAAAATAAAAAATTTTTAAATTAAAATAATACCTAAATACACTTTTTAAATATTGTCAATAACATGTCCTTACATTTAAAAAAGAGTTTTTTTTTTGTGGGGGGCGGGGGGGGGGGGGAAAAAATTTTTTTAAAGTGTTTTATTTTTTGGGGAAAGAATCCCTTTTCTTTTCACGGGCCCCCAAAAGTTCTTTTCTGGGGTTCTGGCCCTTTTTTCGAATGCTCCCCCCCTGCATGAATGCTACACTCCCTGGGGGGAATGCTACACTCCCCATGAATGCTACCTCCCCCCCAAAAATCCTCACTCCCTGCATGCCTACTACACCCCCTGCATCCTTGCTACACCCCCCTGCATCCTTGCTACCCCCCCTGCATCCTTGCTACACTCCCTCCCATCCGTGCTACACCCCCACCCCTCTGCACCCCCTCCCCATCCCTGCTCCCCCCCTGCATCTCTGCTCCTCCCTGCACCCCTGCTCCCCCCTGCATCCCTGCTGCCCCCCCCTCCCCCCCCTGCTGCCCCCCTGCATCCCTCCCCACCTCCCTGCATCCCTCCCCCCCTCCCTCCCACCCCCTGTTTTTACCATTTCCCCCTCCCCATCCCTGCCCACCCCTGCTCCCTCCCACACCCCCACCATCCCCTCCCACCCCCTGCATCCTGCTACCCCCCCTCCCCCCCCTTTTTTTTTCCCCCCACTCCCCTGCATCCCTGCTCCCCCCTGCTCCCTGCTCACTCCCTGCACCCCCCTCCCCAAAACTCCCCCATCAATGCCCCCCCCCCTCATGCCTCCCACCCCCCCTGCCCCCCCCCCCCTGCATCCCTGCTACACTCCCTGCCCCCCTGCTCACTCCCTGCACCCTGTTTACACTCCCTGCATGCCTCACTGCCCCCCTGCATCCCTGCTACACTCCCTGTGCCTGCTCCACCCCCTGCATCTCTGTTTCCCCCCCCCTGCATCCCTGCCCCCCCTCTCTGCATCTTTGCTACACTCCCTGCCCCCCTTACCCCCCTGCATGCCTGCTCACTCCCTATAAATGCTACCCCCCCTGTGAATCAAAAACCCCCCTCACAACACCACAGGCTTGGCATAGGAGCTTTTTGGGGCCCCCAGGGGGGCTTTTTAAAACCAGTTGAAAAGCCCCAAAAAAAATTGGAAAATGAAAATATACAAAGGCAGATGCGTGGGTTTGGGGGGGGGGAAATCCCCACTTGAAAAAAATGCCCCCCAACCCCCCTGGAGTGCGCGCCCCCCCCTTTGGGGCCCCAGGGGGAAACCGCCCTTCGAATGTCGTTACCGAAGAAACATCGTAAATCAAAAAAAAAATTTTTTTACGTTTTTAAAAAATCGGTTAAAAAAAAAACTTTAAAATGATAGCATCGTAACAGGGGGACCACTGTACTACTCAGGCAGTGTCGTGTTGTTTCTGGGGAGTGAACATATCCTTGGGGCATACGAAACATTTTGTAATACTGTAATCCCCTTGTTTTTGGCACTTTTTAAAATTTTTTGTGACCTAAATAAACCCGGGGGGGCCCAAAAAAAAAAAGCTCCAGGGGCCAGTCCTTTGGTAAAGAAAAATGAGGGGAAAAACCCTAGAATTAAAGAAATCGTAGAAAAGTACTAAAATTGGGCATTTAAAAGGGGGTGGCGCCAGCCAGCGATAAAAAATGGGGGTTTAAAAGTGTTTCAAATAAAAAAAAGCAATTAAGCTATAGAAAAAAAAAAAACCCCCAAACTTAACTCCTCCATTGTTATTTGAGGTATATAGGGGCACTGAGACCAACTCCCCTCTCCACCATCTCCTCCCCAAAGGGGGGTTAAATATTTCTTATTTATAAAAAGGGTTTTTTAAAATTAAAAATTTTTTATTTTTTTAAAATTTAAAAGGGAAAAAATTTCTTATTTATAAATTATGTACATTGTTTCAGTGTGAATAGTGGTGGGGTTTTTCCCCCCTCCCCACTAATGGGGTTTTTTGTAAAGGGCCCCAAAAAACCCCAAAAACAATAAACAATACCCCGGTCCTCACCCTTATTGGCATTTTTTTATTCATTCAAAATATATATCATTTTTTTATGTTTTTAATATTGTTTATTATGTCATATTAGATGTTGTGATACTAAAAAAAAACCGTAGACGTATTAGTGTCATATTAAAACTTTTTTGTCCTGGTCAAAAAATTCTCCCCACTCCCCCCCTCTCCGTTTCCCCTACCCAAAAAGGTCCCCAAAAAAAGGTAAGTGTGATGTTAAATGTTCATTTATACATGTTATTAGTCTTTTTATTTATTTAATTCTTTTCTGTATGTAAATCTATATTTAATCTTTTAAAAAAATTTTTTTTTTTAATACTCTGGGTGTCTGGGGATTAATTGGTTTAAATTAACCCCCTCGGTTTTCCGAAAATTCTTTCAAATGTTCGTGCCATTACTGACATTTCTTCCTTAAAAAAAATGTCAGTAGGTTAGTCTTTTCAGCCCCCAAAAATACTCAAAACCAATAAATTTCGGGTTTGGAGATGCCCCAAAAACCGGGGCCACTGTATTTCTTATGGGAAAATGGTTTCATTTTTGCGTTTAGTTTTGCTGGTCTCGGGAAACGGATTAAAGCAAAATGGAGGGCCACTGTAATTTTTTCAAAAAGGTGTTTCAGTGCCGTTCGAACAAATTTGTTCTATGGGAAAATGAAAAATTGATTATTCATTTCAGCCCCCCAAAAAAACAGTGGACCTCGGTAGCAAAAATTTTTTCCCAAGCCCCTCAAGTGCCATTACTGAGCAATTTTCTCCCGAAATAATGTCAAGTAGGTTGCCCACAGACCCCAAAAAACATTTTTAAAAAAACAAAATATTATACCATAATTTGATTTCGGGGGTTGTAACTGGGGTCCCTGTACTTTAAACATTTCAATAATACACTTTAATTGTTCTAGTTGGGAGCTGCAAAACTCGGGGTACCACTGTCCCCCCTACTCTATAAACTTTTAAAAAAATAAGAAATGTTAGAAATGGTGCAAGGGCTTTTTTCCTAAACTGCCCCAAATAAACGTTCATAGTTCCCCAACTGTTTCGTTTTTTTCATTCCTTCAAATTTGTGCAAGGGCCCCGGGCCCGGCTGAGAGAATGTTTTTCACCCTCAGTGTGCGCAGTATTAAAAAAATCTGGCAACACCAGGGATTCAATGATGTCATGTCGCATTTAAAACTCCCCTTATAAGAGGAAAGTAAAAATAGGTTAATAAATACATGAGTGGCTTTGGGTGGGTGTGAGTTGGACCTGACTGGGTTTTGCTACTAGTTGATGCTATGCTCCTTCCATCCAAAAGGATGTGACCTGACTAAGGGGGGTCATTGGTCTAAGCTGGGAGGTGACATGGACCTCTTGCATGGGCCAGTAGGCCTGCCCAGTGTTCCCCTTTTTTTCTTATGTTCTTATATATTCCCGGCTGCTGGCTTTGGGCTGTCTTCGCTTTTTCTCTCTATCTGTCTATAACTCTATCTGTCATATCTTTGTCTATATCTTTGTCTGTCTATATCTTTTCTCCCCCCCATGTTTGTCTCTATATCTTTGTCTGTCTTTTCTTTGTCTGTCTATATATCTATCTATCTATCTATATGTCCTATATCTCTCTCTCTCTCCATTTTCAAATAAGTACAGTTATTATACATAGTTTAAATTACCTGGGGTAACCCAAAAATTTTAAAAAGGCAAAATACTATTTCAATCCCCTTTAATATAAGACATAATAAACTTATGAACAAAAAAATCCCCATCGTCCAAATTTTCATCATGTATAATACCTGTTGGCTTACGACCACACCCGAGACGAGAAAAGGGGAAAAAACACACACACACACACACACATACACACAGGCACACAGAAAGACAGATAAGCAGAGTTAGACAGATATAACAGGCTAGAAAAAACAGACAAAATACAGACAGACAGACATATAGACAGATAGACAGACAGACAGATAGACAGACAGACAGATGACAGACAGACAGACAGATAGACAGACAGACAATGAAACAAACAAAAACAAATAGACGACAGACGAATAGCAGACAGACGAATGAACGCAGACGAAAGGGGCAGACAGACGAAAAGACAAAAACAGACAATAGACAGACAACAATAGACGAAGAGACAGACAGACAGACGAACGAAAAGACGAAGAAAATTGAAAAGGAGGTTTCCCTCAGCACTGCTGACATTTTTCAAATGTCCCTTGGCTTCAAAATTATCTGAACACTTGTCACCACCATTCTTCAAGGAGTTTCATATACTCAGGCACACAGGCAGACAGAAGACAGATAGCAGAGCTAGACAGACACAGACAAAAATGAGCAGATACAGACAGACAGATGAAAAGACAGATAATGAGCAGATACAGACAGACAGACAGCTACAGACAGACAGACAGACGAAGGATAGACAGACAGATAGATAGACAGATAATAGATAGAGTGAAAAAGCAAGGGTTCCCTGCACATTCATTCATCAATGTCACTGCCTTATCAGTAGTTATCTGGCAATTGTCATAATACCATTCTTCAAGGAGCTTCATATATATGTACTCCAGGATGTCTAAAACATTGTTGGGACCTATAAATACTTCGTATATATTTATAGACAATAGTAAATGACCAAGGCAGGTGAAAATGTTCACCTGTTGGTGTCATTGTGACTATTTGAGTACTATTTCAGTACATAATATTAGTGTTAGAACAAAGATTGGCTATGAAATCACAAGAACTATTGTAAATTGTAATTATCAGAACATAAAAATATACAGTGGTACCTCGAGTTACGATAGTCCCCAAAATCGCCCTTTTGTAAGTTTATTTTTTAACCCTTAAACTGTCCAAACATAGATATACGTTTGTACGCGTACTGCTCCGAACGTAGATCAACGTTTTATTTTAATTCCTTCAAATTTAGTGCAATTGGCCTGGTCGCCTAGACATGAGAGAATGGGTCTGCGCCTCAGTGTGCGCAGTATTAAAAAATCTGGGACCACTTAGTACCTTGTGGGAGCACTAGTTCAATTGAGTGCCAGCTGGAGCAAATAATGTGGCAAACACCATGGATTCACTGATGTCATGTCGCATTAACACTCCCTTATAAGAGGAAAGTAAAAATAGGTTCGATAAATACATGAGTGGCTGTGGGTGGGTGTGAGTTGGACCTGACTAGCTTGTGCTACTAGGTCTGATGCTGTGCTCCTTCCTTCAGAGGATGTGACCTGACTAGGTGGGTCATTGGTCTAAGCTGGGGGTGACATGGACCTGCCTTGCATGGGCCAGTAGGCCTTCAGCAGTGTTCCTTCTTTTTATGTTCTTATATATTCGGCAGGCTGGCTTTGGCTGTCTCTGGCTCTGTGTCTATATCTGTCTATATCTCTGTCTATATCTGTCTATATCTGTCTATATCTCTGTCTATATCTGTCTATATCTATCTGTATCTGTCTATATCTGTCTATCTATATATATCTGTAATATCTCTCTACATGTACACATAAGTACAGTTATTATACATAGTGTAAATTACCTAGGATAACCCAAAAATTCCAGGCAAAGTCCTATACAATGCTTGTAGATAAAAGACATAATACGCATGACTGGCAAGTAATACGCATTGTCACATTGTCACTTCTGCATCGCGTATAATACCTGTTGGCTTACGAGCCGCACTCAGACTGAGACAAGCAGACGGAAAGACACACACACAGGCAGACGGAAAGATACACACACAGGCAGACGGAAAGACAGATAAGCAGAGCTAGACAGACAGACAGATAGACAGTGGAAACAAGGAGAGGGTTCCCTGCTCCCATTCATCAATGTCATTGGGCTGTCAGTGTTATCAAACACTTGTCATAACACCATTCTTCAAGGAGTTTCATATACTCCAGGCACACACAGGCAGACAGACAGACAGATAAGCAGAGCTAGACAGAGACACAGACAGATAGACAGATGGACAGATAGATAGACAGATACAGTGAAAACAAAGCGAGGGTTCCCTGCGCACATTCACTCATCAATGTCATTGGGCTGTCAGTGTTATCTGACACTTGTCATAACACCATTAGTCAAGGAGTTTCATATTATACTCCAGGCACACATAGGCAGGCAAACAAAGACAGATAAGCCGAGCTAGACAGATAGATAGAAACATAGATAGACAGATAGATAGACAGATAGATAGACAGATAGATAGACAGATAAACAGATAGATAGACAGATAGACAGACAGATAGATAGACAGATAGATAGACAGATAGGATAGATAGATAGATAGATAGACAGATAGATAGACAGATAGATAGATAGACAGATACAGACAGTGAAAACAAAGCAAGGGTTCCTTGCACACATTCATTCATCAATGTCACTGTCTTATCAGTAGTTATCTGACAATTGTCATAACACCATTCTTCAAGGAGTTTCATATATACTCCAGGATGTCTAAAACATTGCTGGGACCTATAAATACTTTGTATATATTTATAGACAATAGTAAATGACCAAGGCAGGTGAAATTGTTCACCTGTTGGTGTCATTGTGACTATTTGAGTACTATTTCAGTACCTAATATTAGTGTTAGAACAAAGATTGGCTATGAAATCACAAGAACTATTATAAATTGTAATTACCAGAACATAAAAATTGTATAAAATAAAATAAAAACTAAAAAAAAGTATATCGGCATTACTTCTGCAAGCGCAGGACTTGTTGTTGCCGTCAGGTGAGCATCCAGCACCAACTTGTCGGGCTTATATCTCGGTAAGTACTGGCCCTAAAATTTTTTTAGCCTATCCTGTTTATAAAAATGCGCTCTTCATTTCTAAAAAAAAAAAAAACGATTTTTTGTTTTCAAAATATTCGAGCAGTGCGCAGTGAACGTAGATCTACGTGTGGACAGTTTAAGGGTTAAATGCTTTTGTAAGTATATTTTTGGGGTGTAAAGGACTAGTCTATTTTACATTATTCCTTATGGGGATAAATTCGTTTGGTAATGGCACTTGAACAGCATTCTCGAACGAAAAAATATCGTAACTCGAGGTACCACTGTATAAATTAAAATAAAAACTAGAAAAAAGTATATCAGCAATACTTCTGCAAGCGGCAGGACTTGATGTTGCCGTCAGGTGAGCATCCAGCACCAACTTGGCGGGGCTTATATCTCGGCAAGTACTGACCCTAATTTTTTTTTAGCCTATCCTGTTTATAAAATGCGCTCTTTCATTTTAATTTTTTTTTTTCAAAAATATTCGAGCAGTACGCAGGTGAACGTATATCTATGTGTGGACAGTTTAAGGGTTAAAACAATATCAAAGATAGTTGACACAAACCCACGACCATTATTAGTATGCTCCTCACTTAGCGACTGAATTCGTTTACTGATGTGGTCTTAGGAATGGAACTCCATTGTTAAGTGAGGAGAGGCTGTATTATCATGTATCTCTCTCTGATCCAATGAGTGCATGTTCAAGGCATAAAACTTTTGGGGTTATTACAAAAAAATAACCATTTGTAATAAACAACTGTTCGGGATAATTAATAAACTCTCTCAGATTTCAGATATTTATTAATATATTATTATTAATATAATAACATATAATCTGAATAAAAACATAATCTTATAATTTGTGTAAAAACATAATATTTTCTGTATACACAAAAATCATAGTACAAGGTAATAAAAGTCACAAGTAAAATCATATACTTAGTGCTGGTGTCAAGTCGCTGCCATCTACAAGTGTCACGCAGGACACTACCACACCTTGTCATGATACTCCTCCACCGTGTCCTCAGACACCCTTATCTCTGTCTTATGGCATGCCTACGGGGTTCCATGACACCCGTTCCTGTACCATAAGACTCCATCGCTGTGTCACACGACACCTCTGTGCCACATGGCACGCCCCCTGTATCATGAACTCATTCTCTAGTAAAATCCTGTGCACCGCGTCTTGACACACCAAATACACGACTCAACCTGTGTCGTGCCATCGTCACAAACTCTCTCTGACTACACCACTAAATACCTGACACCACATCTTAGTGTCACACAAGACACCACATCTTAACAGTGTCACACAAGACACCACATCTTAACAGTGTCACACAAGACACCACATCTTAACAGTGTCACACAAGACACTTCAGGTACATAATTTCAGGTACAGTAGTCTATTTTCAGGTACATAGTCTCAGGAACAGTCGGTACGGTGAATAAGCCAGTAGATAGTCTAAGGCCGTCACCATCACGAAGAGTCACTCTCCAGGTCTGTCTGTTGAACACTCCCTAGGTATATCAGGGAGTGGTGAACTCTCCAAGTCTGTCAAAAACTCCCAGGTGTATCAGAGAGCTGGTGAACTCTCCAGTGTTGTACAGTATATGGGAGAGTCTCATTTAACACTGTCGGTCTAGCCGGCTCGGCAGTCAAACATCGGGTCTGATGACGTAACCCCTTGACTGCCGGCCGGTAAGGTAACTACCTAACTCCCATTGTTAGGTAGGGGGCCGTAACAGGGGTCCAAGGGGTCTCTGAAACTCGTTCTCAGGGTCCACGAATTTAAAAAAAAAAAAAAATCGTATGAAATGATAGTTTTTTTTAAATCTAATAGGCTAAAAAATACATTTTTGCGATCAATACTCACCGAGGTATAGAGGATTGAAGTTGACGAAAATTGAAACGCTGCCGGCAACATCGGTGACTGCCGGTTGGTCATTAATCTTCTAATTTCTTTCTTGAAGTTGTTTTCTTATCGATTTTAATTTTTTTTTTTCCAAATAACTTTTGTGGCCTGAGAGACCAATATAAGTGCTATTTTTCAAATATTCACTTACTAAGTATTATACAATAATTACATGAAGTTTGTTATCACTATTTTGTTTACACAACTTATTTACAGTTATTCACAATAACAAATATTGTTTATTTTCAATGCTCAATCATGTGTATACATATATATACGTAGTCACTGGACATGTTTCTAGAAGTTCAGCAGCCTGTGGAAGTCTCTGAAACATGGTTCCATACACAGTGGTGTTTTACATTCCACACACATAAAACGAGTGTCTTTGCGTTGTTGTGGGCGTTTTTTTGTATGTGCACAGACAAAACACCTCTTCTGAGCCTTTTTCTTGCAAGCAGTAGCAGGCAGTTTTGTTAGGAAGTGATCATGCCTCAGACGAGAGGGTAGGTGTTGATAACTTGGTGTTGGGCGGGTTTCTATTGCAGGTGTTGCTCCTTGGTACTTGAATATTATTTGTCTGATGACAGACAAACAAAATTCACCATATGGTGGTTTGTTTGTGGTCTTCAACTTATAAATATTATAAGCATTGAGTGGTAATGTCCAGAATGTGAAAAAAGAGTTTTATATACCATTTGTAACTCTTGCAAACACAATCAGCAAACCCAATTTGCATGTCACATTTGTCCACTAAGCACATATTGAGCATGTAGTCCATCACAGCTGCAGGTTTTAGAATGGGTTCATTGGTCTCTCTACTCACCCTGCCAGCGTCTGTCATTTCGTTAGGGTGAATTGATGACAACAGTGTGACATCTCGTTTGTCATGCCACCGAAATGCCATGATGTCATTGGCAGCAAACACCTGCACGTCACCTCTATGAGTGCCTGCATTGAACCTAGGCATATGCTTACGATTTGCACGCACTGTACCGCACACATCTGTCAAGTTCACTCGCAAAAAATCACTGAGGAAGGGGCTTGTGTACCAGTTATCAGTATATAATATATGCCCCTTACCAAGATATGGTTCCATCATTGTTCTAACCACATCACCAGAGATACCCAGTAACTTCCTGGTATCTTTCAATGTATTACTTCCAGTGTGCACAATAATATCCAATACAATACCACTGTAGCAATCACAAAGCACAAACAACTTTATACCAAAGCGTTTCCTCTTGCTTGGTATATACTGCTTGAACGACAGTCTACCTTTGAACAGAATCAGTGACTCGTCAATAACAAGCTTCCTGAAGGGATAAAATGCATATTGAATTTTCTTCAGATACAGAAACACATTCCTAATCTTATATAACCTGTTGTTTCTGTCAGGCCTGGTTTTGTCTGAAAAGTGGAGCATACGTAACAGTAGCACAAATCAATTCACTGATATTATATCACTGAAACCTGGTGTTGCAATCAGGTGGTCTGTCAACCAGTATGATTTGACACGGTGCTTATACACATGTGGCATAAGCGTTATTGTGGCAAAGAACAAGTACATCTCAGCCACAGTTGCCTCTTTCCACCTGTTGAGGTGTGATGTTGGTGAAAGTATTGTGTTTGCCATGGTGTACTCGTAGTATCTGTTGCTTTCCCTGACAATAATTTCCATCAGGGGATCGTCAAAAAATAACTCGAAACATTCCAGTTCTCTGACATTGTTCCCAAGTGGACAAGATGGGCGTATTCCACTTTGACTTTCATCAAACTAATGGGGATTGGGAATAAAATTGTCAGCGTCCTGCCAACCCCAGGTGCAGTCTGCTGGTGGGTACTGGATATTTACAGGTGGTTGTGGAAGTGGAGGTTGTGGTTATGGGGGTTGGTGGGTGGGTGCGGATGTTCTTTGTTGTAACTGAGCTGACTCAGCAGCGTCGGTGCCAGCATGGTCCACTGCTGGTGCCTCGCGCCTGGCACCACCACCATCACTACCACTACCAGATGCATGCACATTTCTCCTCCCAATTGCAACACTATCGTCTTCATTTTCACTATCACTTCCTGTTGTACGCCCATGGGATGTACTCCGAGATGTACTCCTTCCCCTTGGAACAGCATATGGCACGCTACCAGAGCGCATATACCATCGTATATACTGACGCTTCACTGGAGAATATTCTGCTCCACTCTCGCTACTGGAACTGTTTTGAAGAGCTTGGAGTTCATATTCACTATCACTATCATCACCATTGCTCACATCAGAGTCTGGAATATGAGTAAATAACTGTTTCCTCTTTCGTTCTGGAACAATTAAGCATGAACAAGATGCCACAACACCGGAGGTGGACGGCTAAGGGTCGTCTGGGTTTTCCTCAATATTACCGGTATTATGGTCATTAGTTTCAGTCACAACCTCCTTAAAACCTTGAAACTCATCATCACTGACACTCCTATTGGTGTTAGAACTGTCACTGGGGAACAAAAGGGTTCCAATTCGCCAAGGAGTGAGGAGTTTCTTACCACCAGGCATGGTGAACAGGGTATACTAACATGGCGTTCCCACAATGCACCACTGGGTCCCCGATTTTTTTCCTACTGCACACACTGACCACGCAGACCCATTCTCTTACCACTAGGCCTACCAGCCATTTTGTGCTTAATTTGAAGGCGCTAGAATTTATGCGTATTAGTACGTAAATTACCCCAGCACGTAAGCTGTACATGTACGCCCAAAACCCCGAAAGGGTTAAAGTCATTCCCAGTAATTTAGGTGCTTTACTGACTCAATGTGAGCCATAAACAATCTCTGTATTTGTTCCAGCTTTGATATTGCTCCTGCTTTGAACACGCCCATCAGCACTGAACAATATTCTAAATAAAGGAGCACTAGCAATTTGAAGAGTGTCACCATCAGCATTATTTCCCTTGTTTTGAAAGTTCTCAATACCCACCCCATCATCTTTCTGGCTGTTGTGATCTTTGTGTTGTTATGGTCTTTAACCCTTTGACTGTCGCAACCCCTAATCCTGAGTGCTCTCCTGTTGTCGCAAAATTTTAAAAAAAAATTATTTTTTCTTTTGAAATGATAGAGAATCTTTTCCCGATGGTAATGACACCAAAAGTATGAAATTTGATTGAAAACTTACGGAGTTACGCTCTCGCGAAGTTAGTGATCTCGGTGATATATACGCATCGGCACTTTCGCCGACTTTGAGCCCTATTTTCGGCCAATTCCATTGGGACAGTCGACCAAACTCATAGCCTTTTAACTCCATTTGTTCTATCGATTGAGTACAAGAAACCACCAATTTACCGATTTCAACTACCCAATAAAGTGGTCAGAAATTGGCAATTTGGCCAATTTCATGCAAAATAAAAAAGTTGTTAATTTCAAAATAGGGTCCAGAATAAACAATGCAGACATTCCTGGCACTAAATTATGTTATCTGTTCATTAGTCACATCTTTAGGCCCCTCTTATATTACTCTTGCTTTCTATTTTGATTTTTTATTCACACAAAAAATAGAAGATTTACCGTTATGCAGACTATTGCATTATTGTAAAAATGGTATAAATAATATCAGTGCACTTGTGAAAGAATATTAGACTCACCAATTGAAGTGTATATTGGACGCGTGGCATGATTTGTTTACTCTTGAACATTTGCAAAAATCGAACATTTCCCCTACAGTGGTACCCCGACTTACGATATTTTTTCATTCCAGAATGCTGTTCAAGTGCCATTACCAAACGAATTTATCTCCATAAGAAATGATGTAAAATAGACTAGTCCTTTTAGACCCCCAAAATTACACTTACAAAAGCATTTAAAAAAATAAACTTACATAAAAGGGTGAGTTTGGGGACCATCGTAAGTCGGGGTACCACTGTACTTTGAACTCAATTTCAAGGTCGTTTTCATCATGAAACTAATCAAAATCATCTATATTTCTGTAGTATGTTTTCCATTCTATCAAATGAGACCATAAAAAAGAGAATACAACCATAAATATTATACGAAAATACACCTCAAAAAAACAATCTGAGTTTTTTTTCTCATTATGCACTGCGTGCTGCAGGATTTTTTTATACTATGTACACTGACCACACAGACCCATTCTCTCATATGTGGGCCTACCAGCTTTCTCCCGCTTGATTTGAAGCTGCTAGAATTTGTGTATATATACGTCCGAAACAGTGGCTCGTAAGACGTATATATACGACCGAAACAGTCAAAGGGTTAAAGGAAAGGTCAGCTGACATAAGTATTCCCAGGTCTTTTACATGTTCCTTTCATTCTTTTTGGTGACCCTCTTGAGTTTTGTATATAGTGTTCCTTTTGAGTTCTTCATTCTTTCCATACCTAAGCAGCTGGAACTTATCACCATTGAACATCATGTTGTTCTCCACTGCCCACTGGAAAACCCTGCTTATGTCTTCCTATAATTTTTCAGTGTCCTCTACCATAGTGACTCATGCTTATTTTAGTGTCATCTGCAGATAGTGATACAAAAGTGTGACAGGTGTTTTTATCTATGTCTGCTATGAGGATGAGTTACAGAAGAGGTGCACTGAGCTTTTTACCTCACTAATGCTGGATCTTGCTCTGTTTACTACAGTAGACTGCCATTTACCACGATAGTTACATTCCTGAAAAAGTCGTGTCAGATAATTTCGTGTTAAATAATTAAAAGAACTTATGGGAAAAATAGGGTTACGTTCCTGGGAGACCCCAAAAAGCCAAACAAGTTTTTTTTAGACCAACAGATCTTACAAAAATAAAAGTGAATATGTAATTGTAGTTCTTTATCGTGATGT
>WNWK01047121.1:0-14057 GCA_009830355.1 Cherax destructor | reverse complement strand
GGTGAACAGGACAACAGGTGTATGGACAACGAATTCATATCAAATGGAAGTTGTCACAGTTCATCTTACCGATTACACAGTTCTTTTCAAAGATTATAAAGATAACTTCAAAAAATTGGTAAATGAGTTTGGAAAACTATGTAAAACAAAGATAAATTTAACATAGGAAAGAGAAAAATGATGTCTGTGGGAAAGATGATAGACTGGATATCAGAATGGAAGGAGGAAGTATGGTGGTAGTGGATGTATTCAGGTATCCGGGAGTCGACATGTCCGCTGATGACTCTATGAAAGACGAGGTGACGCAAAGAAAAATAAAAGAGAAAAAAGTAGGCGATGTCTTGAAGCATCAATGGAGAAGAGAATTTTTCCATGAAGGTAAAAGATGAATGTACCAGAGTATAGTGGAACCAAAACTGTTATATGGGTGTTAAGCATGAACTTTAAACATTGCAGAGAGGAGGAATCTGTAGGCAGTAAAGATGTCATGTTTGAGGGCAATGTGTAATGTGAATATAATGGGGGGTAATAGTGGGCAATCAAAAATGTTATTTAGAGGTCTGAGGAGTCGAGATGGTTTTATCTATTAGGAGGTTGGAGTAATATAGGATAACTAAAAGTTTATGTAAATCTGTGGGGTCATCCCAGAGATAGTCGAAGGAATGGAGTGTAAAGTCCCTGACAAGCTTGTGAGAGCTTTATATCAGAGTGGAGACAAGTGGTATTTATGACTTGAGACACATTTGGAGTGTGAGCAACGAAACGTATTCATGGATGGATTCAGTGAACCTAACTAGATAATTTTCAGTACTGGAGGTGAGTAGTATAATGACTGCACTCTGAAAAAAGGTTAAAGATGTTGTAGTTCAGAGGACCATCTTAACTGTAATGTCAGCACACTTCTGGTCCGAGAGCTATTGATAAATGACAGTGAATGGGCTTTTATTTTTTTGTCTGACAACCTGGTGGAAGAGAAGCAGTGTTATAAAACTGTAATTAAGGTGTGGCCTCAAATTAAAACACATTAAACCTCCAAGGAAATTCTATTTAGCTATCTTAAAGGCATTACCGATGACTAGGAATCCTTTCAAAGCCTTTGATGATGCTCTGATTACTCCCCTCGTCGGACTTAATTACGCCCACACTACCTTCCTCCTTTACACGATCAATCGCTCCTCGCTCATGGGGCGTCGCCTGCTCTATTGCTTGCTTTTCGAATGAGCCTTTTAGTGGGCTTTTTTGGTTTCATCTGGAGGGGTGATATTTAACTTTCGTTGCTGAATTATTGACCTGTCTAGCATGTGTTTGTAAATAATAATTGTTGGCCTTCTAGGCTGTTGGTGATCTTATTTTGCTATGTAGATGACAGTACTTTGTTTAATTTTTTTCTTGGCGACTTTTTCTTCTTTAACATCAAAGGAAAAGTGGAAGAATCACTAATATTAAGAGAGAGCAATACTGTGAAGATGCACAAATTTAACTACAAAGAATGTTTCAGGTGAACTTTCTATGGTAACATCATTCATATGATTAAGATCTGTGCATATAGTTATTCTGGTAACACCTGTTATCAAAACTTGTTGATACACGACTTGTCCGACATCATTTAGGGTTATAATAAAGAACGATACAAAGCAAAACAAGAGAATGCGAGAAAGGTAAGTCCAAGGTAATTATGAACAACTACAAAGTAGATCCTTAGTAAGCCACCAGTAAGTGAATACAAAGACACCAGATACCACAACGATATCCAAGTAGACTAAGACGTTACAGAATTTTGGCGTTTGTTTTGAGAGGCGTGAATTATCTAGCGCATAACGGATTGATCTCTGGTGTTTGATGATCTTTGTGGATAGAGTTCATCCTGTCTGTCCTATGTACACTTCGTTACAATCTTTGCATGGTATATGGTAGACTCCTGGTGTGTCTTGTGTAGTGGAATGATTGTATTTCTTGGAAAAGAGATTCCTCAGTTTGTTAGGATAGAAAGTGATTGTGTTGGGCACTTTGTTGAGACGAGTGAAAGTACCTTGGTGGTAGGGTACCATGGGTTGAGAATGTAAATTGGTGGTAGGGTACCATAGGTTGAGAATGTAAATTGGTGGTAGGGTACCATGGGTTGAGAATGTAAATTGGTGGTAGGGTACCATGGGTTGAAAATGTAAATTGGTGGTAGGGTACCATGGGTTGAGAATGTAAATTGGTGATAGGGTACCATGGGTTGATAATGTAAACTGGTGGTAGGGTACCATGGGTTGAGAATGTAAATTGGTGGTAGGGTACCATGGGTTGAGAATGTAAATTGGTGGTAGGGTACCATGAGTTGAGAATTGCTGGATGGAATTGAGTTTTTCTGAAGCAAGGTTCTGTAGTAGCTGATGCTTGCTTTCTTTTTTCATTGTTTTATAAACCAGTCAGGGTATCCTACTTTTGAGACTTGTGTTCTAAGTATTTCTTTATCTTGATTGAACAGAGTTCTTCAATTTAGGATGCCCTGACTACACAAAACACACCAGGAGTCTACCAGATACCACGCAAAGAATGTAACCTAGCAGACATCGGACTGACAGGTCGAACACTATCTACAAGGATCATCAGACACCACAAGGTCAATAAGTTATGCACAGGATAATTCAGCCTTTTTTCAATATATCATCATCAGAAATCACAATATTCACTCCAACTGCCACCATTAAACATAAATCGCACTGTAGCTACAAATACAAAATCATAATATATATCTTAAAACTTATAAGATATAATTTTAGAAAGGACTTAATTTTAAATGAGTTCTTGTTAATATATATATATATATATATATATATATATATATATATATATATATATATATATATATATATATATATATATATATATTCATCAATAATAATCATGGACCAGCCAAGGATTCGAACCCATGTTGTTTTGGCGCACCTTATGGTGAGCGAAAACCACTGACGCTCACCATGAGGTGGGCCAAAACAACACGGTTCTAATCCTTGGCTGGTTATGTTTGTGATATATATATATATATATATATATATATATATATATATATATATATATATATATATATATATATATTCATGAACACTGTGACTAGCCAAGGATTCGAACCCATGTTGTTTTGGAGCACCTTATGTTGAGCGAAAACCACTGACGCTCACCATGAGGTGGGCCAAAACAACATGGGTTCTAATCCTTAGCTAGTCACAGTTTCTTATTAATATATATTATATATATATATATATATATATATATATATATATATATATATATATATATATATATATATATATATATATATATATATATATATATATATATATATATGCCCGATTAGGTAAAACTGGTCAATTAGCAAGAATCATCTAAATTAAGTCCTTTCTAAAATTTTCTCTTATACGTTTAAAGATAATTTTTTCATTTATGTTAATGTAAGAATTTATAATTTGTACCAAGAGAAACTTTGAAACCTACTAACCTTATTACAACAAGCGCAATTTAATTAGCCTAACCCAATAAATATATTTTAGATCGTTAACATTAATTTAATAATAAACAAACACAATGAAATATATTTTTTTCGTTAGTTCAGAATGATTTTGCGAAATTATTGCATAAAAATTTCCTTGTCTTATATGGCAAGTGAGCGTTGCTATTTGCCAAATCGAAGTTTACCTAATCCACGACATATATATATATATATATATATATATATATATATATATATAATATATATATATATATATATATATATATATATTATGTCGTGCGATTAGTAAAGTCAATAACAGAACTCATCTAAAATTAAGTCCTTTCTAAAATTTTCTCTTATACGTTTAAAGATATATTTTTTTCATTTATGTTAATGTAAGAATTTATAATTTTGTACCAAGAGAAACTTTGAAAACCTACCTAACCTTATTACAACAAGCGCAATTTAATTTAGCCTAACCCAACTAAATATATTTTAGATACGTTAACAATAATTTAATAATAAACAAACACAATGAAATATATTTTTTTCGTTAGGTTCAGAATGATTTTCGCGAAATTATTGCATACACAAATTTTCGCTTGTCTTATATGGCAAGAAGAGCGTTGCTATTTAAGCTAAAATCGCAAGTTTTACCTAATTGGCACGACATATATATATAATATATATATATATATATATATATATATATATATATATATATATATATATATATATATATATATATATATATATATATATATAATATATAGCTGATTAGTAAAACTGGTCAATAGAAAACTCATCTAAAATTAAGTCCTTTTTAAAATTTTCTCTTATACGTTTAGAGATATATTTTTTTCATTTATGTTAATGTAAGAATTTATAATTTTGTACCAAGAGAAACTTTGAAAACCTACCTAACCTTATTACAACAAGCGCAATTTAATTTAGCCTAACCCAACTAAATATATTTTAGATACGTTAACATTAATTTAATAATAAACAAACACAATGAAATATATTTTTTCGTTATGTTCAGAATGATTTTGGCGAAATTATTGCATACACAAATTTTCACTTGTCTTATATGGCAAGGTGAGCGTTGCTATTTAAGCCAAAATCAAGTTTTACCTAATCGGACGACATATATATATATATATATATATATATATATATATATATATATATATATATATATATATATATATATATATATATTATATATATATATTATATATATATATAGTATAGTCGTGATTAACTGCAACGAACTCATCTAAAATTAAGTCCTTTCTAAAATTTTCTTATACGTTTAAAGATATATTTTTAATTTATGTTAATTAAGATTTATAATTTTGTACCAAGAGAAACTTTGAAAACCTACCTAACCTTATTAAAACAAGCGCAATTTAATTTAGCCTATCCCAACTAAATATATTTTAGATACGTTAGCATTAATTTAATAATAAACAAACACAATGAAATATATTTTTTCGTTATGTTCAGAATGATTTTGGCAAATTATTGCATACACAAATTTTCCTTGTCTTATATGGCAAGGTGAGCGTTGCTATTTAAGCCAATATCGCAGTTTTACCTAATCGGCACGACATATATATATATATATATATATATATATATATATATATATATATATATATATATATATATATATATATATAATATTTGAGTTAGGCTAAATTAAATTGTGCTTGTTGTAATAAGGTTAGGTAGGTTTCAAAGTTTCTCTTGGTACAAAATTATAAATTCTTACATTACATAAATGAAAAATATGCTCTTTAAACATATAAGAGAATTTAGAAATACATAGATGAGTTCTTCTATTGCAGTTTACTAATCAGCACGACATATATATATATATATATATATATATATATATATATATATATATATATATATGTCTGCGATTAGTAAACCGATTGCAAATAGCAACGTACTATAAGTAAGTGTTGTGTGCAAATTTCTGATAATGAAAAATATATTTCATTGTGTTTGTTTATTAAATTATGTTAACATATTTAGTAGTTAGCTATTAAATTGCATAGGGTGGTTTTCAAAGTTTCTTGTACAAATATAAATTCTTCATAACATGAAAGATATATTTTAAAGTATGAAATGAAGACAATTTAGATGAGTTCTTCAAATTGACCAGTTTTACTAATCGGCACGACATATATATATATATATATATATATATATATATATATATATATATATAATCTATATCTATATATCTATATATATATATATATATATATATATATATATATATATATATATATATATATATATATATATATATATATATATATATATATATATATATATATATATATATATATATATATATATATATATAATATATATATATATATATTATATAACTAATTCTTGTTCTTGTTTACTTACTCTTATCTCCATTGGGAAGTGGAACAGAATTCTTCCTCCGTAAGCCATGCGTGTGGTAGGGGCGACAACAATGCCAGGAGCATAGGGCTAGTAACTCCTTCTTCTCTATATATTACTTAATTTTAAATGAGAAACTTTCGATTTTCCTTATGGGCCACCCTGCCTTGGTGGGATACGGCCGGTATACCACCAATTTAATCAATAACAGTACTGCGACTAGCCCAGGATTCGAACCCATGTCGTTTTGGCCCACCTCATGGTGAGCGAAAATCACATATGATCCTCTAACCCACAAGACTATGCAATCCTACAAAAACCAAGCATTCAGCAGAGCTAGGTGTTTTACGTTGATCCGAGGACATACTGTGGTGTGGGTGCCTCTGAGCTAATTTCGTTCTACTCCCCGTTTGGTGTACTAGCCTCCACGAGCAGTATATATCATGTACAAGAATGGTATACAATACCGACAATGTGAAATTAAGACACATGTGCAACATCTGGGTATCTATAAAGTAGACGTTTCGCCATCCAGTGGCTTTATTAATACAAAATTCTAGGACATAATATAAAGAGTAGAACTATATACAAAAGATGAGGTAATCAGTCCCTCGGACTTGGAGTTGGTGTGTTCACCACCATAGGTCTGGAGAATATGAAGATCAGGCAATGAGGCTTCTCCTTAAATAGACGACAGCTGAAAGGGACGGGTAGCAGACGAAGGCATTGTCACTGGTAGGCGGAGTTCCCCAGTGGAAGTAAGTCATACCCAAAGAGATGGGTTAGTTGTAGTAGTAGTCGTAGCCGTGAAGGTTATGTACAGGTCCTCAGAATCAAGACTCCATGATGTTGCAGTGTCTGACAAGTTGTACAAGAATGGTATACAATACCGACATTGCCTGATCTTCATATTCTCCAGACCTATGGTGCTGAACACACCAACTCCAAGTCCAAGTGATTGATTACCTCATCTTTTGTATATAGTTCTACTCTTCATATTATGTCCTAGAATTTTGTATTGATAAAGCCACTGGATGGCGAAACGTCTACTATATAGATACCCAGATGTTGCACATGTGTCTTAATTTCACAGTATATATCATATAGTAACCACGAACAAGTGGCATTTATTCAATAACAGCACTGCGACTAGCCGAGGCCTCGAACCCATGTTCAAGTCCATGACGCTCTAATCCACGGGACCATACAATCCTACAAAGATCACGCACCCAGCAGAGGTAGGTGTTGCACCATGATCCGAGGACATTCGATGGTGTGAGTGCCTCTGAGCTAATTTCATCCTCCTCCCCGTTTGGTGTACTAGCCTCCATGAGCAGTATTTTATATTATTGTAACCACAAACAAGTGGTATTTAATCAATAACAACACTGCGACTTGCCAAGGATTCGAACCCATATTGTTTTAGCCCGCCCGGCTAGTTGCAGTGTTGTTATTGATTAAATACCACTTGTTCGTGGTTACAATAATATGAAATACTGTTTGTGGAGGCTGGTACACCAAACGAGGATGATGATGAAATTAGCTCTGAAGCACCCACACCATCGAATGTCCTTGGATCACGGTACAACTCCTAGCTCAGTTGGGTGCGTGCTTCTTGTAGGATTGTATGGTCCCGTGGATTAGAGCGTCATGGAATTTTCGCTCTCTATGAGGCGGGTTAAAACAACATGGGTTCGAATCCTCGGCTAGCCAGTGTTAAAATAAATATATATATATATATATATATATATATAATATATATATATATATATATATATATATATATATATATATATATATATATATATATATATATATATATATATATATATATTATATTCTGATCAGATTAATTGGCATTAGAGCGTAGCCACTTAGAGGTCTGTTCCGTCGTACTGTAGGTTTGAGCTCTGCGTCGGTGCCGTAGAACTATGTGAAGAGTTCAGCTCACTCAGATAACCCGTGAGTGGTAAATTTGGGCCTTGATATGAGAGACTGGATCTATGCTATGAGTATGCACCGTATAATAAAATCTTGCCCCACGCAGTGCATGATTTGAAAAAAACTGTAACAGTAAATTTGGCTTAAAATAGCGATTTTGTGGTGTATTTTTGATGGTTGTTATGGTTGTATTCTTGATTTCTTGGTGTCATTTGATAGAGAAATAACTATGAGTTTATTCAACTGAAACATTGAAATTGGCCGAAAATAAGACTCAAAGTGGACGCATCCGCCGATGCGTAAATATCGTCGAGACTGCTAACTTTGCCAGAGTAATTCCAAATGTTTTCCCTCAAATTTCGTACTTCTTGTTTTATTACCTTCGGAAAAAGATTCTCTATCATTTCATAATTTTTTTTTTAAATTCTTTGACCCTACAAGATTGGAGAATACGCTGGACCTCATCTTCACCAACAATGATGATCTGATACGAAATGTCATCATATCAAAAACAATATACTCAGATCACAACATAATAGAGGTCCAGACATGTATGCGGGGAGCCCCAGACCGACAAAATATGATCAGTCGCGATGGAGCCTTCACCAAATTCAACTTCAATAACAAAAACATAAGGTGGGACCAAGTAAACCAAGTCCTAAATGATATAAACTGGGAAGATAGCCTAAGCATCACAGATCCTAACCTATGTCTGGAACAAATTAACTCTGTGGCACTTGAGGTTTGCTCAAGGCAAATTTCCTTAAGGAAAAGACAGAGAAGATGTAAACTAGAAAGAGAAAGACGCTCCCTATACAGGCGAAGGCAAAGAATAACAGAGTGGCTACAAGAGGCCAATGTATCTGAAATACGTAGGGAGACACTGGTCAGAGAATCTTACAGAAATCAAGAAACGCGGGAAGAACTTGATAGAAGAAAACCTATCTGACATTATCCTGACGCCAAATGATTTCGAAAATGCGATAAATGACATGCCCATGCACTCCGCCCCAGGTCCAGACTCATGGAACTCCGTGTTCATCAAGAATTGCAAGAAGCCCCTATCACGTGCTTTTAACATCCTATGGAGAGGGAGCATGGACACTGGGGTCGTCCCGCAGTTACTAAAAACAACAGACATAGCCCCACTCCACAAAGGCGGCAGTAAAACAATAGCAAAGAACTACAGACCAATAGCGCTAACATCCCATATCATAAAAATCTTTGAAAGGGTTCTAAGAAGCAAGATCGCCACTCATCTAGATACCCATCAATTACACAACCCAGGGCAACATGGGTTTAGAGAATGTCGCTCTTGTCTGTCCCAACTACTGGACCACTACAAGGTCCTGGATGCTCTAGAAGACAAACAAAATGCAGATGTTATATTCACAGACTTTTGGTGTAATAGCACACAAAATACGTGATAAAGGAATAACAGGAAAAGTTGGTAGATGGATCTATAATTTCCTAACAAATAGAACACAAAGAGTAGTAGTCAACAGAGTAAAGTCTGAGGCGGCTACGGTGAAAAGCTCTGTTCCACAAGGCACAGTACTCGCTCCCATCATGTTCCTCATCCTCATATCGGACATAGACAGGGATATAAACCACAGTGCCGTGTCTTCCTTTGCAGATGATACCCGAATCTGCATGACAGTGTCCACCGTTGAAGACACTGCAAGACTCCAAGCAGACATCAACCAAATCTTTAAATGGGCTGCAGTAAACAAAATGAAGTTCAATGATGCGAAATGTCAATTACTCCGATATGGAAAACGTGAGTAAATTAAAATTTCATCAGAGTATAAAACAAATTCCAACCACACAATAGAGCGAAAAACTAATGTCAAAGACCTGGGAGTGATCATGTCAGAGGATCTCACCTTCAAGGACCATAACACTGTAACAATCGCATGTGCTAGAAAAATGACAGGATGGATAATGAGAACCTTCAAAACCAGGGATGCCAAGCCCATGATGACACTTTTCAGGTCGCTTGTTCTATCTTGGCTGGAATATTGCTGCACACTAACTGCACGTTTCAAGGCAGTTGAAATTGCTGACCTAGAAAATGTGCAGAGAACCTTCACGGCACGCATAACTGCGATAAACCACCTCAATTACTGGGAACGCTTGAAGTTCCTAAAGCTGTACTCCCTAGAACGCAGGCGGGAGAGATACATTATTATATACACTTGGAAAATCTTAGAGGGATTAGTACCAAACTTGCCCACGAGAGTCACTTCCTACGAAAGCAAAAGACTCGGCAGACGATGTAACATCCCCCCAATGAAAAGGAGGGGTGCCACTAGCACGTTGAGAGACAACACAATAAGTGTCAGGGGCCAAAGACTGTTCAACTGCCTCCCAGCATATATAAGGGGGATTACTAATAGACCCCTGGCTGTCTTCAAGCAGGCACTGGACAGGCACCTGAAGTCGGTACCTGACCAGCCGGGCTGTGGTTCGTACGTCGGACTGCGTGCGGCCAGCAGTAACAGCCTGGTTGATCAGGCTCTGATCCACCATGAGGCCTGGTCACAGACCGGGCCGCGGGGGCGTTGACCCCCGGAACTCTCTCCAGGTAAACTACAGGTAAGAGTAATTCTCAGATCAGGGTTCCGGACGATGGACTGGGCTCGTGATACGAGGATCATTTAGGCAGCATGTAAACTGTCCACCAGTGAACAATAATTTATTCTTGACACAGGAAATTAAGAAATCTTTCAATGCATATTTACTGTTATGCCTCGATAACAGGTATATTGTATGTTCTGAGATGGTTAATTGGGTTTTAAACCTAGCGACTACACGACTGCTCACGGAGTCAAATGCAATGTTTGGGGCATTCACAGAGACCCACATAAAGGATCATTATGACAACGAAATATGGATCCCAGGTTATAACCTATTCAGATGTGACAGACTAAACAGGCAACAAGGGGGTGTTGGCCTGAACGTCACAGAGTCGCTCATTTGCTCAGAACTACTAAACACCTCAAATGATGTAGTTGAAGTTTTGGCAGTAAAGACTGAAAACCAAAACCTTGTTATTGTAGTGGTATACAAGCCTCCAGACGCAACTTCCCAGCAATTCCAGGAGCAGCTTTTGAAAATTGACCATTGTCTAGAAAATCTCCCAACTCCTGCCCCAAACATCTTACTACTAGGAGATTTCAACTTGAGACAGCTAAAATGGAGGAGTATAGCAAACAATGCTTTAGCAGAGATCACACCAGGATGCAGCTCAGATGAAAATTCCCACACACACGAACTATTAAATCTCTGCGCCAAATTCACATTAAACCAGCAAATAGTAGAGCCTACAAGACTAGAAAATACGCTGGACCTCATCTTCACTAACAACGACGATCTGATACGGAGTATAACCGTATCAAAGACAATACACTCAGATCACAACATAATAGAGGTACAGACATGTATGCACAGGGCTCCTGACCAGCAAAATGTGATCAGTCATGAAGGTCTCTTCACAAAATTCAATTTTAATAACAAAAACACACAATGGAATTAAGTCAACCATGTCCTAAATGAAACATGCTGGGAAGATATCCTAAACAACACTGATCCGAACAGTTGCCTAGAAAAAGTGAACTCTGTGGTTCTTGAGATCTGCTCAAGGCACATTCCATTAAGAAAAAGAAAGAGAAGATGTAAACTAGAAAGAGAGAGATGCTCCCTATACAGACGAAGGCAAAGACTCACAGAGCTGCTGAGAGGGGCCAGTATATCTGAAATACTTAGAGGCACTGGTCAATGAAATTGAAAATATCAAACTTAAGCTGAAAGAATCTTACAGGAGACAAGAATCTCAGGAAGAACTAAAAGCCATAAAGGAAATTGAAAAAAAAAAATTCTTCTTCTCTTATGCCAAATCTAAAGGAAAAACAACATCCAGTATTGGGCCTCTGCTTAGGTGGGATGGGACATACACAGATGACAGCCAAGAAATGAGTGAGATATTAAAGTCCCAATACAACTCAGTGTTCAGTGAGCCGCTGCCCAGACTAAGGGTCGACAATCCAAATGAATTCTTTATGAACGAAACGCGAAATTTGGTCATCTAAAAAATCTCGGATATTATTCTAACTCCACAAGACTTTGAAAAGGCAATAAATGACATGCCTATGCACTCTGCCTTAGGCCCAGACTCATGGAACTCCGTGTTCATCAAGAATTGCAAGAAGCCCCTATCGCATGCCTTCAGCATTCTATGGAGAGGGAGCATGGACACAGGGGTCATCCCACACACACTAAAAACAACAGACATAGCCCCACTCCACAAGGGTGGCAGTAAAGAAATTGCAAAGAACTACAGACCAACAACACTAACATCCCATATCATAAATATCTTTGAGAGGGTTCTAAGAAGCAAGATCGCCAACCACCTAGATATCCATCAATTAAACAATCCAGGGCAACACGGGTTTTGAACAGGTCGCTTCTGCCTGTCCCAGCTCCTGGACCACTATGACAGGGTCCTGGATGCTGTTGAGGATAAACAAAATACAGATGTAGTATACACAGACTTTGCAAAAGCTTTCGACAAATGTGACCATGGCGTAATAGAACACAAAATGCGTGATAAAGGAATAACAGGAAAAGTTGGTAGATGGATCTATAACTTCCTGACATATAGAACACAAACAGAGTAAACAGAGTAAAGTCCTATGAAACCACGGTGAAAACCTCTGTTCCAGAAGGTACATTATTATTAATATTATAATCAAATCGAAGCGCTAAACCACAGGGGTTATACAGCACTGCAGGTTATTGTAGGATGCAGGGAGAGTGGGTTGTAAGAGGGAGATGGACGATTAGTAGGGTATGGAGTGCAAGATGACGGATAGTGCAGGGATGGAGGGTAGCAAGAGATCGAGGTAGAAGGGACTGAGGGAGGTGCTAGAGGTATAATCTTCAGAGTTTGTGTAGTAAGTCAGTTTCTGTCAAAAAGTCAATGAGAGAGTAAGGATTAAAGGAGGGTCCATCTGCAAGAAGGGAAGGTAAAGAAAGGGCCGCAGAGCGAAGACGTCGTTGGAGGTAAATTCTGCGTGCTCGTTGATAGAGTGGGCAGTCCAACAGGATATGTCGAACAGACACTGGAACCTGACAATGCTCACAGAGAGGGCAGGAGCCTCTCCATGAGATACCCGTGAGTAAGGCGAGTGTGGCCGATGCGAAGACGGGAGAGAGTAGTCTCCCAACCTCGACATTGGTGACAAGAAGAAAGCCAGAAACCTATAACCGGTTTAATAGAATGAAGTTTGTTATTCAGCAGGTCAGACCAGCGTTGTTGCCAACGGGTGCGAAGGTGGGTAGCAATGACCGCAAAATAGTCTGTGAAAGGAACACCTCTATATGAAACTGGAAGGTCATGTACAGCTGACCGCGCAGCAGTGTCTGCCTGTTCATTGCCCTGTACGTCAACATGACCATGGACCCAACAAAAAACAATATCTTTATGTTTGCTAAAGATACGGCGTAACCAAAGGTGGATACGAAGAACTAGGGGTGAGGTGTATCAATTTTACGGATAGCCTGTAAAGCACTAAGGAGTCTGAAACGACCACAAATGGTGACTCAGGCATAGATGCAATACGGATAAGTGCCACAAGAATGGCATACAATTCAGCCGTAAATATGCTAGCCGAGGGTAATAGATGCCCTCGTACAATGCTGTCCGGAAACACTGCTGCGAATCCGACGCCGTCAGATGACTTTGAACCATCGGTGTATACTGCGATGGCATGGGAATGAGAACGGAAGTGGTCTAGAAAGAAAGAGCGAGAAGCCGCCGTAGGTAGTTGGGCTTTCGCGCAAGGTAGAGGAATAGAACAGACACGGACAGTAGGAACTTCCCAAGGGGTAGGGGAAAGGGAGATGTCACATGAACATATAGAGGTGGGAGCTGAAGGGAAGACAGGAGTGAATGTAGACGAAGAGAAAAGGGACGAAGTAAGCAGGGGCGACGAACAAATAAAGAGCGCCTACTAACATCTGTAACAATTCTATACATGGAAGGATTGTGGAGGTCATGAGAGCGAACAAAATAGCGAATGCAATGTGCATCACGACGATCGGATAAGGATGGAATGTTCGCTTCTACATAGAGGCTCTCAACCAGGGAAGAACGAAATGCATTAAGGCATAAGCGTAATCCCTGGTGATGGATGGGATTAAGGAT
>WNWK01047120.1:0-14057 GCA_009830355.1 Cherax destructor | reverse complement strand
GGGTAGTGTGGTTGGTGGGTAGTGTGGTTGGTGGGAGTGGTTGGTGGGTAGTGTGGCTGGTGGGTAGTGTGGCTGGTGGGTAGTGTGGTTGGTGGGTAGTGTGGTTGGTGGGTAGTGTGGCTGGTGGGTAGTGTGGCTGATGGGTAGTGTGGTTGGTGGGTAGTGTGGTTGGTGGGTAGTGTGGTTGGTGGGTAGTGTGGTTGGTGGGTAGTGTGGTTGGTGGGTAGTGTGGTTGGTGGGTAGTGTGGTTGGTGGGTAGTGTGGTTGGTGGGAAAGAATGAATGGTGGGCAGACAAGGGTCGAGGATCCTTTTAGAACTTTTTTCAATATCGCGGACCTCATAATACCCTGCTTCCCACCATCCACTATCACCCCCTTAAAAATTCTGATATATAATATTATATATATATATATATATATATATATATATATATATATATATATATGTCGTGCCGATTATGTAAAAACTGGTCAATAAGCAAGAACTCATTTAAAATTAAGTCCTCTCTAAAAAATTCTCTTATACGTTTAAAGATATATTTTGTCATTTATGTTAATGTAAAAATTTATAATTTTGTACCAAGAGAAACTTTGAAAACCTACCTAACCTTATTACAAAAGCGCAATTTAATTTTGCCTAAACCAAGTAAATATATTTTAGATACGTTAACATTAATTTAATAAAAAACAAACACAATTAAATATATTTTTCTTATGATTTTGCAAAATTTATTGCATACAAAAATTTCGCTTGTCTTTTATGGCAAGATGAGCGTTGCTATTTAAGCCAAAATCAAGTTTTACCTAATCGGAGATATTATATATATATATATATATATATATATATATATATATATATATATATATATATATATATATATATATATATATAAATATAATTATATATATTTGAGGTACCACCTCTGGAACTGTCTTGGGGACCCTCATCCTCAGAAAAGAATAAATTTGTTTCGGGGAAAACTCAAAGTTCTTCCTGAAGCTGTTTGAAAATTTTTTCATGAAATTTTGCGTAATGATTTTTTTTTTTTTTAAAATTTGGGAAATTATGGGTCCTACCTCGCATTAATGATCCACTCCATTTGGGTACCTTCATTAGAGCCTCTTGCAGGTGAAGCTCTATGGCCGCTCCTTCCCCACCCATGTATACGTAATTGTTGAGAAATGGTTCTCCAACTCTGCTGAAGTTCAAGCTGTGAAGGTGTCACAGCTGCTGAATAGGGGGGAAAGTTGGACTCTACTCGTCACCTTTCTGAAGTCTCCCGCTCAGACTGAACATTTATTACTTAATGTATGAAACCCTATCCAGTGTGATGGTATTTGCAAGGGAATATAGCTGCCTTTGTTTCCACTATGTAACTGTCATGTATAGTGTAATAGCACACTGCTGGTGTCCCCCTGTGCAACTATCATACAGAACAGTGTAGGCAGTACACAGTACACTGCTGGTGTCCACTGTGCAACTATCATACAGAATAGTGTAGCAGTACACTTGGTGTTATGTGAATACAAAATAATAGTGTAGCAGTACACGCTGGTGCCCACTGTCAATATCATAAGAATAGTGTAGCAGTAACTCGGGTCCCACGGGCAACTACATACAGAATATGTAGAGCACTTTTTTCCCATTTGCAACTATCATACAGAATAGTGTTCCCACACTGAAATTGTACCCATTTTTTTTTAAAAAAGGATACCTAAAATTTCTTTAACTTCTGTCCTCTCTTCTGCCCCATTCCCTCTTTTTCCGTTGCCTCCCTTTCCCCCCCCGTTTCGGGCCTGTCCCCTGCACCCCTAGATCCGCCCATTTTTTTCCCCCTAACTCCTTTCTCTCAACCTTCGACACCTTCCCCTTACTCACCCCATTCTTCCCAGCCACTATGACTTTCCATTTTTCCACCCTTCCTCTTCCTTTCCCTTATCCTGCTTCTTTCTTGAACCGGGTTTTTTCTTCCCCCAAACCTTCCCAATCCACCGTCTTACACACCTATTTTCCATTTTGAAGTCTTTTTTTCCTCCTATCCTCCTTCCTTCCTCCACCTTCTTTCCCCCCTCCTTCTCCAGCTTCTTCACTCCTTCCCAAAATGAATCCTGCTCCCGTGGATAAAATGTTTTGGGAAATTTAAACCCAATCCTTTTGCCGAGAAATAAAATCCTATTTTTAAAAAAGAGACCTTCAACGCCTCTGGGGCTCTCCACCCCCCAAAGCTCCGGGGAACCTTCCAACGTTCCAAGGACCTTCCACCGCCACAAGCTCCGGAGACCCTCCAACCCCCGTCTGCAAGGACCTCTCCACCCCCCCGCCCGGGGGCCCTCCAACGCCGTTGAAACCCCTCCACCGCCACAAGCTCCCGGGGAACCCCCCAACGCCGCCAAGGACCTCTCCACCGCCCAAACTCCGGGAGACCCCCCAACGCCGCTGCGGGCCCTCACCCCCACAAGCTCCGGGGACCCTCCAACGCCGTCGCGGACCTCTCCACCGCCACAAGCTCCGGGGGCCTTCCAACGTCGTCGCAAAGGGCCTCTCCCCCGCCACAAGCTCCGGGAGACCTTCCAACGCCGTCTGGGACCCTCCACCCCCACAGCCCGGGCCTCAACGCCGCCAAGGACCCTCCACGCCAAAGCCCGGAGACCCTCCAACGCCGTCTCAAGGACCCTCCACCGCCACAAGCTCCCGGGGGACCCTCCAACGCCGTCTGCAAGGACCCCTCCACCGCCACAAGCTCCGGGAGACCTTCCAACGCCGTCTGCAAGGACCTTTCCACCGCCCCAAGCTCCGGGGGACCTTCCAACGTCGTTTCAAAGGGCCTTCCACCGCCACAAGCTCCGGGACCCTCCCAAAGCCGCTGCAAAGGGCCTCTCCCCCGCCACAAGCCCGGGGGGACCCTTTCCCAAAGTCGTCTCAAGGACCTCTCCACCCCCACAAGCCCGGGGGACCTTCCAACGCCGTCTGGGACCTTTCCACCGCACAAGCCCGGGAAACCCTTCCCAAGTCGTCTGCAAGGACCCTCCACCGCCACAAGCTCCGGAGACCTCCAACGCCGTCTGCAAGGACCTCCACCCCACAAGCTCCGGGAGACCTTAAGCTTCAAGGGGGCCCTTCCCCCGCCACAAGCTCCGGGGGACCTTCCAACGCCGTCTGCAAGGACCCCCCCACCCCCAAAGCCCGGGGGACCTTTCCCAAAGCCGTCGCGGGCCCCCCACCCCAAAATCCGGGACCTTCCAACGTCGTCTGCGGGGCCTCTCCACCGCCCGCCCGGGGGCCCCCCACGGCTGCGGACCCCCCCACCGCCACAAGCCCGGGGGGACCCTCCAACGCCGTCGCAACGACCCTTTACCGCCCCAAGCTGATTAACGACTCCACTTCCACCAATGTACTGAGAGCTTTGCTTGTGGCGTCGAATCACTTCTAACCCCTCTACTGGGCGATAGCTAACACCCCGACTTAGGAAACGGGGCGACATTAGTGGACGGAGGATAAGCCTACCACTCTTTGCGCTGAGGGGCCATAGGGTTTTGCGGCGCTTCATAACATTCAGTGCAATTGAGGCGTTGCATCACAACTTTAAAAATTATCTTATCTTTCTCAGTATCGAGATTATTATTACTTCAATACAAACATAAAACACACACACACACACACACAACACACAAAACAACACAAAAAACAACAACACAAAACAAAACAACTCCCCCCCACACACACACACACACACACACACACACACACACACACACACACAGGAAGAAAGGTGGGAGTTCACAAGAAACGACCAAGAGGTATGTGAGGGCTCAACATGAGATTTAAAAAAGATTTCAGGGAGACAGGAAAGACTAGGAATTCAGAATAGGGAGGATACCAACAAGTGCTGTTATGTGAACTGATACCTCAAAAAGGGGGGACCTGACAACATTTCTCCGTGGGTCCTTAGAGGGAGCAGAGATGTTGTGTGTGCCACTAACAAAAATCTTCAACACTTCCATTGAAACATGGCAACTACCTGAGGTGTGGAAGATGGCAAATGTAGTCCCAATTTTAAGAAGGAGACAGACACGATGCATTAAACTACAGACCTGTGTCACTGACGTGTATAGTATGCAAAGTCATGGAGATCATCAGGAGGAGAGTGGGGGAAACACCTAGAAAGACACAAGCTTATAAACGACAACCAGCACGGTTTCAGGGAAGGAAAATCCTGTGTCACAAACCTACTGGAGTTTTATGACAAGGTAACAGAAGTAAGACACGAGAGAGAGGGTGGATAGACTGCATTTTCTTGGACTGTAAGAAGGCGTTCGACACAGTTCCTCACAAGAGGTTAATGCAAAAGCTAGAGGATCAGGCACACGTAACAGGAAAGGCACTGCAATGGATCAGAGAATATCTGACAGGGAGGCAACAACGAGTCATGGTACGTGACGAGGTGTCATAGTGGGCACCTGTGACGAGTGGGGTTCCACAAGGGTCAGTCCTAGGACCTGTACTGTTTTGGTATATGTGAATGACATAACGGAAGGGATAGACTCAGAAGTGTCCCTGTTTGCAGATGATGTGAAGTTAATGAGAAGAATTAAATCAGTTGAGGATCAGGCAGGACTACAAAGAGACCTGGACAGGCTCAAGCCTGGTCCAGTAAATGGCTCCTTGAATTTAACCCTGCCAAATGTAAGTCATGAAGATCGGGAAGGGCAAAGAAGACCGCTGACAGAGTATAATCTAGGTGGCCAAAGACTGCAAACCTCACTCAAGGAAAAAGATCTTGGGGTGAGTATAATACCGAGCACATCTCCTGAGGCACACATCAATCAGATAACTGCTGCAGCATACGGGCGGCTGGCAAACCTAAGAATAGGGTTCCAATACCTCACTAAGGAATCGTTCAAGACTCTGTATCCATATACGTCAGGCCCATACTGGAGTATGCAGCACCAGTTTGGAACCACACCTGGTCAAGCACATCAGAAATTAGAGAAAGTGCAGAGGTTTGCAACAAGACTAGTCCCAGAGCTAAGGGGATTGTCCTACGAAGAATGGTTAAGGGAAATCGGCCTGACGACACTAGAGGACAGGAGGGTTAGGGGAGACATGATAACGACATATAAAATACTGCGAGGAATAGATAAGGTGGACAGAGACAAGATGTTCCAGAGAGGGGACACAGAAACAAGGGGTCACAGTTGGAAGTTGAAGACTCCTATGAGTCAAAGGGATGTTAGGAAGTATTTCTTCAGTCATAGAGTTGTCAGGAAGTGGAATATCCTAGAAAGTGACGTAGTGGAGGCAGGAACCATACATAGTTTTAAGACGAGGTTTGATAAAGCTCATGGAGCAGGGAGAGAGAGGACCTAGTAGCAATCAGTGAAGAGGCGGGGCCAGGAGCTAGAACTCGACCCCTGCAACCACAAATAGGTGAGTACACACACACCACACACACACACACCACGCACAGCACACACACACACACACACACACACACACACACACACTGGCCGAATTGGCCAGAAGGGCTCATGCGAGCAGGGCGAAGCTACTGATCATGGGTGACTTCAACTATAAGGAAATCGATTGGGAGAACTTAGAACCACATGGGGGCCAAGAAACATGGAGGGCTAAAATGATGGAGGTGGTACTGGAAAATCTCATGTACCAACATGTAAAGGACAATACCAGAGAGAGAGGGGAGGACGAACCAGCGAGACTGGACCTAGTATTCACCCTGAGTAGCGCAGACATTGAGGACATCACACATGAAAGCCACCTTGGGGCCAGTGATCATATGGTTCTAAGCTTCGACTACATAGTAGAGTTACAAGTGGAGGGGGAAGCAGGAAAGGCTGCACAAATGAAGACAAACTACAAGAAAGGTGACTACGTGGGCATGAAGAACTTCCTGCACGGAGTTCAGTGGGACAGAGAGCTGGCAGGGAAGTCGGTAAACGAGATGATGGAATATATGACAACAATTTGCACGGAAGCTGAGGGGAGGTTTATACCCAAGGGTAACAGGAAAAGCGAAAAAGCCAGGATGAGCCCATGGTTCACCCAAAGGTGCAGGGAAGCCAAAACCAAGTGTGCCAGGGAATGGAAGAAGTATAGAAGGCAAAGGACCCAGGAGAATAAGGAGAGCAGTCGTAGAGCCAGAAATGAATATGCACAGGTAAGAAGGGAAGCCCAAAGACAATACGAAAATGACATAGCAGCGAAAGCAAAATCTGACCCAAAGCTGTTGTACAGCCACATCAGGAGGAGAACAACAGTCAAGGACCAGGTGATCAGGCTGAGGAAGGAAGGAGGGAGGTCACAAGAAATGACCACGAAGTGTGTGAGGAGCTAACATGAGATTCAAAGAGGTGTTCACAGAGGAAATAGAAGGGCCTCCAGAAAGGAGGAGAGGTAGGGTACACCATCAGGTGCTGGACACGATACACACACCTGAGGAGGAAGTGAAGAGGCTACTAAGCGAGCTAGATACCTCAAAGGCAATGGGGCCGGACAACATTTCTCCATGGGTCCTGAGAGAGAGAGCAGAGGAGCTATGTGTACCCCTAACAACAATCTTCAACACGTCTATCGAAACAGGGCAACTACCAGAGGTATGGAAGACAGCAAATGTAGTTCCAATTTTTAAAAAGGAGACAGAAACGTAGCATTAAACTACAGACCAGTGTCACTGACATGTATAGTATGCAAGGTCATGGAGAAGATTATCAGGAGAAGAGTGGTGGAGCACCTAGAAAGGAATGAGCTTATCAACGACGGCCAACACGGTTTCAGGGACGGGAAATCCTGTGTCACAAACCTACTGGAGTTCTATGACAGGGTGACAGCAGTAAGACAAGAGAGAGAGGGGTGGGTAGATTGCATATTCTTGGACTGTAAGAAGGCGTTTGACACAGTCCCACACAAGAGATTAGTGCAGAAGCTGGAGGACCAGGCAGGGATAACAGGGAAGGCACTACAATGGATCAGGGAATACCTGTCAGGAAGACAGCAGCGAGTCATGGTCCGTGGCGAGGTGTCAGAGTGGGCGCCGGTGATGAGTGGGGTTCCACAGGGGTCAGTCCTAGGACCGGTGCTGTTTCTGGTGTTTGTGAACAACATGACGGAAGGAATAGACTCCGAAGTGTCCCTGTTTGCAGATGATGTGAAATTGATGAGAAGAATTCAATCGGAAGATGACCAGGCAGAACTACAAAGGGATCTGGACAGGCTGCAAGCCTGGTCCAGCAATTGGCTCCTGGAGTTCAACCCAACCAAGTGCAAGTTCATGAAGATTGGGGAAGGACAAAGAAGACCGCAGACGGAGTACAGTCTAGGGGGCCAGAGACTTCAAACCTCAATCAAGGAAAAAGATCTTGGGGTGAGTATAACACCAGGCACATCTCCTGAGGCGCACATCAACCAAATAACTGCTGCAGCATACGGGCGCCTAGCAAACCTAAGAACAGCATTCCGACATCTTAATAAGGAATCGTTCAGGACCCTGTACACTGTGTACGTTAGGCCCATACTGGAGTATGCAGCACCAGTTTGGAACCCACACCTAGCCAAGCACGTAAAGAAGCTAGAGAAAGTGCAAAGGTTTGCAACAAGACTAGTCCCGGAGCTAAGGGGTATGTCCTACGAGGAGAGGTTAAGGGAGATCGACCTGACGACACTGGAGGACAGGAGAGATAGGGGGGACATGATAACGACATATAAAATACTGAGAGGAATTGACAAGGTTGACAGAGACAGAATGTTCCAAAGATGGGACACAGCAACAAGGGGACACAGTTGGAAGTTGAAGACTCAGATGAATCACAGGGATGTTAGGAAATATTTCTTCAGTCACAGAGTAGTCGGGAAGTGGAATAGCTTGGGAAGCGATGTAGTGGAGGCAGGTTCCATACACAGCTTTAAGAAGAGGTATGATAAAGCTCATGGCGCAGGGAGAGTGACCCAGTAGCGGCCAGTGAAGAGGCGGGGCCAGGAGCTATGTCTCGACCTCTGCAACCACAACTAGGTGAGTACAACTAGGTGAGTACAAACACACACACACACACACACACACACATCACCCCTCAGGGCATGACGCAAATAGCGTCCACTCTCGATTTAACACAAATAATGGCCAAACTTTGAACACTAATTTGACCCAAAGGAATGCTGATAGAAACGTACCGGGGTGTAAACTCCCTCTGAAAAACATCACCCATTTTAATTATATATATATTTTTATAGTTATGGAAGCGGGAGTTAATTTCTTTGTGGTCGATAATTTTCCTTTGAGAAATTTTGCCACAAGTGATATATTTCGGGTTTTTTTTTTTTAAAGGAAAATTGAATCTGTTCTAGCTAAGTACGTATTTGAAAGCTAGGCAGGGTTTTAGGATATATATTTTTTATATATATTTTATTTTTGGGGGGTTTATCAAGGTATTGGGTTGATATTTTTCAGTGGATTTCGGAATTATGGAAATTTTTTTTTTTTCTTCCGGTACCTTCCCCCCCCAATCATTATCTTTATTAATCATAATCATCATTAGTAATTAGCATGATTATCTTCGTCACCATCGTGAAAATCAACATCTCTACCATTATCGTGATCATTATAATTATCACGTTTACGATCATCATCTCTACGTTCACCATCCCTCTCCATCATCACTACCTTCACCATCCCCTCTCCATCATCATCACTACCTTCTCTATCCCCCTCTCCATCATCACTACCTTCACTATCCTCTCCATCATCACTACCTTCACCATCCCCTCTCCATCATTATCACTACCTTCTCTATCCCCCTCTCCATCATCACTACCTTCATTATCCCCTCTCCATCATTATCACTACCTTCTCTATCCCCCTCTCCATCATCACTACCTTCACCATCCTCTCCATCATCACTACCTTCATTATCCCCTCTCCATCATTATCACTACCTTCTCTATCCCCTCTCCATCATCACTACCTTCACCATCCCCTCTCCATCATCATCACTACCTTCACCATCCACCTCTCCATCATTATCACTACCTTCTCTATCCCCTCTCCATCATTATCACTACCTTCACCATCCCCTCTCCATCATCATCACTACCTTCACCATCCCCTCTCCATCATCATCACTACCTTCACCATCCCCCTCTCCATCATTATCACTACCTTCACCATCCACCTCTCCATCATCACTACCTTCACCATCCCCTCTCCATCATCATCACTACCTTCACCATCCCCTCTCCATCATCATACTACCTTCACCATCCTCCTCTCCATCATTATCACTACCTTCACCATCCACCTCTCCATCATCACTACCTTCACCATCCCCTCTCCATCATCATCACTACCTTCACCATCCCCTCTCCATCATTATCACTACCTTCACCATCCACCTCTCCATCATCACTACCTTCACCATCCCCTCCCCATCATCATCACTACCTTCACTATCCCCTCCATCATCATCACTACCTTCACCATCCCCTCTCCATCATTATCACTACCTTCACCATCCACCTCTCCATCATAACTACCTTCTCCATCATCATCACTACCTTCACCATCCCCTCTCCATCATCATCACTACCTTCACTATCCCCCTCTCCATCATCATCACTACCTTCACCATCCCCTCACCATCATCACTACCTTTACCATCCCCTCACCATCATTATCACTACCTTCACCACCCCCTCTCCATCATTATCACTACCTTCACCATCCACCTCTCCATCATTATCACTACCTTCACCATCCCGCTCTCCATCATCATCACTACCTTCACCATCCCCTCTCTATCATTATCACTACCTTCACCATCCCCTCTCCATCATCATCACTACCTTCACCATCCCCTCACCATCATCACTACCTTCACCATCCCCCTCACCATCATTATCACTACCTTCACCATCCCCTCTTCATCATCATTACTACTTTCACCATCCCTCACCATCATCACTACCTTCACCATCCCCTCTCCATCATCACTACCTTCACCATCCCCTCACCATCATCATCACTACCTTCACCACCCCTCTCCATCATCATCACTACCTTCACCATCCCCTCACCATCATCACTACCTTCACCATCCCTCTCACCATCATCACTACCTTCACCATCCCCCTCTCCATCATCACTACCTTCACCATCCCCCCTCACCATCATCACTACCTTCACCATCCCCCTCACCATCATCACTACCTTCACCATCCCCCTCACCATCAATAGTAACAGACATAACCTGAGAGTGACATATCTGAGTGTTGCGTGTACTCGTAGGATATACTGTATGAAAGACGTCATCCTTGGGGGATACACATCCTTGGGGGATACACATCCTTGGGGGATATACAGCCTTGGGGGATACCTAGTGTGTCAGCAGTTGTTTAAGCATAACACTTCTCAGTGTTTACAACTGAGGTGGTTTATGCACAAGAGGTCTCGTCTTCCTCACATCAACGAGGCAAGAGCAGTGTTGATTTGACGTCAGTCGTAAGTGAAAATAAATACGGGGCAAAGGAACTTCAAATTTACTTTGTGTGTGTGTGAGAGAGAGAGAGAGAGAGAGAGAGAGAGAGAGAGAGAGAGAGAGAGAGAGAGAGAGAGAGAGAGAGAGAGACGAGAGAGAGAGAGAGAGAGAGAGAGAGAGACAGAGAGCTATGCTCTGGGTGTCTTTTCATCTTAAGTATTAAATTTATCATGAAATTTTATAACGTTTTCCTTGGTTCTAGTATAGTATAGCTTCTCGTGGATCCTCACTCTAACAGTTGTAACTCTACTTTGTGAAGAACTTGTTTCTAGTTAAGAAAACATTGGTATTTACTTTCTTATATCTTCTTAGGATCTTATAATTGGCTATCACGTCTCTTCCTTTGCTGCTGTCATCTAAAGATGACATTTTTCTTTCTCACTCTTTACATCTCGTATATTTTTGGCTCTCAAAGCCACTCTCTCAAGTTTTATTTTTCCTTCTATTTTATCTGTATATTTTATGTGTAGTTATATTTCATCATGTCGCAAATTGTGCAATATATTTCAACATTTCACTATGCATGTAATTGATGGTTATGTTGATGCTTGTTGCGTGGCATTAGGAGTTCCTCAATATTATGTGATCTTTTGATTAATATTTGTATGGTTATTTCTGAAGGTCTCTCTGTGTCCGGGTATCGAGCCCGCCTCCTTTTCATCGTGTACCACTGAGCTAGAAGTCTCCCAGTCTCATTCTGGTGTCACAGTGATCAGGTGTAGTGTGTGTAGGTCTGTCACTGACCATGATCGAGCCTCCAACACTCCCTGCTGTGTTGAATGACTCACACGGTTTACTGCTTAGTAAAATACCTAACATTCTGGTCGGGTGTAATCTGTTTGCTGTGACACCTGCATTTTTTTGCCCTAACTTTGGCTAAATTGGTTATTAATTCTCCTGTCAGCGTGTTGATGGTAATTTCTGGATAATTAAATATGGCTTCCGTCATTACCCTCTCTGTGATATTAACTGGACTAAACGATGCCCTCGCCCTCCTAATATATATATATATATATATATATATATATATATATATATATATATATGTGTGTGTGTGTGTGTGTGTGTGTGTGTGTGTATATGTGTGTGTCGTGCCGAATAGGTAAAACTGGTCAATTATCAAGAACTCATTTAAAATTAAGTCCTTTCTAAAATTTTCTCTCATACGTTTAAAGTTATATTTTTTTCAATTATGTAAATGTAAAAATTAATAATTTTGTTCCAAAAGAACCTTAGAAAACTTACGTAACCCTATTATAACAAGCGCAATTTAATTTGGCCTAATCCAACTAAATATATTTTTTTCGTTAGGTTCACGATGATTTTTGCGAAATTATTGCATACACAAATTTTCGCTTGTAATATTCGGCAAGAAGAGCGTTGCTATTTAATAAAAAATCGTAAGTTTTACACACACACACACACACACACACACACACACTATATATATATATATATATATATATATATATATATATATATATATATATAATATTTCTGTCGAAAATCTTAGATGTATGAGGAGAAATACCAAAATCGCGGTAACATCTTCGATTTAGTTTTTCGTGACGTTTCGGAGTGTCAGACGCCGTCTTCAGTGCTCAAAAACGATATATAACAGTTATCAAGAACATCAGCTGGTTTACGTAGACACGACATGTCCTGTTTAAAGTTGTTATAAAAACCTAAATAAAATTTAGGTACGCAACTCTAAGAGTGTTATAATAATTAGGTAATCTGTGAATAACATGTTATAAACTCAGGCATGAACAGTAACATTAGTATGTAAACATTTGTGTGGATGTAGTGACAGTAACATTAGTGTAAACACTTGTGTTTGTACTGGCAGTAACATTAGTGTGTAAACACTTGTGTTTGTACTGACAGTAACATTAGTGTGTAAACACTTGTGTTTGTACTGACAGTAACATTAGTGTTAAACACTTGTGTTTGTACTGACAGTAACATTATGTGTAAACACTTGTGTTTGTACTGACAGTAACATTAGTGTGTAAACACTTGTGTTTGTACTAACAGTAACATTAGTGTGTAAACACTTTGTTTTGGGTACTAAAGTAATATTGGTGTAAACACTTGTTTGTACGGGAAGTAAATTAGTTAAACATTTGTGTTTGTATAACAGTAACATTAGTGTGTAAACACATGGTTGTACTCAGTAACATTAGGTGTAAACACTTGTGTTTGTACTGGAGTAACATTAGTTTGTAAACACTTGGTTGTACTCAGAAATTAGGTAAACGTTTATGTGGATGAGTAGTAAATTAGGTGAAACACTTGTGTTTGTACTAACAGAAAATTAGTGTTTTAAACACTTGTCTTTGTACTGACAATAACATATTTTAAACACTTGTTTTTTGTACTGACGGGGATGAAAGGAGTGTGTAAGGTTTTTGGCGCTGGGGGTTTTGGGAGCATCCAGAGGCTTGTGTGTGTGTGTGTTAAATCGAAGGAAATAAGTGGTTTCGGAATAATAACAGTTGGAAGAGAGAAAATGACCTTATGAAAGGGATCAAGGAAGACCAGTTAGAAGGTCCCTGACTTGGGAAGCATTGCCTGCACTCTGAACCACTGGTAGGGAGGGAGCACCACGGCTATTGAATTGTGATGTTCCGATATCTGAGAGACACCAGCTCAGTGAATGATGGTGAAGTTTTGAATTTTTTTTTTTTTGGATCACCTTAGCTTAATAGGCACAATTTGTTAAAACTATGATGTAGTTTATATTTTTCATTATTTATTGCATTAATTACTTAATTAAAAAAACCCAAACCTGGACTGATATTCCTGTGATTTCTTAAACATTATGAGAAAGACGCTTGGGAAATAATGTTATTAAGTGCTGTCCTGTCCGTCCCAGTGTGTGTGAGTGTGTGTGTGTGGTGTGTGTGTGTGTGTGGTGAGGTGTGAGTGAGGTTGGAGTGAGGTGTGTGTGGTGTGTGTGTTTTGGTGTGTAGTGTGTGTGTGTGTGTGTGTGTTGTGTGTGTGTGTGTACTACCAAATTGTCCCACCTAGTTGTGGTTGCAGGCCGAGACAAGCTCCTGGCCCCCCCCTTCACTGGCCGCACTGGTCACCCTCGCCATGAGTTTATCATAACTTCTTCTTAAAGGTGAGGGAACCGCTCCACTACATCGCCCGCTATTCCACTTCCCGACCACTCTGTGACTGAAAAAATATTTCTAACATCCCTGTGATTCATCTGAGTCTTCAACTCCAACTGTGTCCCATTGTTGCTGTGCCCCATCTTGAAACATTCTGGGCTCTGTCAACCTTGTAACCTCTCAGTATTTTATATGTCGTTATCATGCCCCCTATCTCTCCTGTCCTCCAGTGTCGTCAGGTCGATTTCCCTTAACCTCTCCTCGTGGACATACCCTTTAGCTCCGGGCAGTCTTGTTAAACCTTTTGATTTTAGCCCTTTTCGGGTTGGCTAGGGGTTTCCTGCTGCTACCCGTATGAGCCTAAGACAAAACCCGAAATTCTTTTTAAAATTAAGT
>WNWK01047119.1:0-14058 GCA_009830355.1 Cherax destructor | reverse complement strand
TCATGGCCTCACTGTCGTAGGCCTCACTTCAAGGCCTCACTGTCGTAGGCCTCACTGTCATAGGCCTCACTGTGTGGCCTCACTGCGAGGCCTCACTGCGGGCCTCATGTAAGGCCCTCCTGCACAGGCCTCACTGTCGAGGCCCACTGTCACAGGCCTCACTGTCGTAGGCCTCCTGTCACAGGCCCCACTGTCGTAGGCCTCACTGTCGAAAACCTCCTGCCCACAGGCCCTTCGAGGCCTCACTGTCATAAACCTCCTGTCGTAGGCCTCCTGCCCTAGGCCCCTTTGGATTGGTCACATTTTAAGCAGCATCTAATGCAAGCCTCTGTGTCAGGCAACACTATTTCCTTTGATTGTCAGTTTCGTAAATCAGTCTTTTGCTAATATCTTCTACCTAAAGACCCTTCTTCCTGGGCTGTCTTCATTACAACCCTGACCCAAAAGATAGAGCGGCTGTTTGGCCCGGGAGCATTATTATCCTGAGCAATTAAACTTCCTGGGTAAATTTTCCAAGAAAGACTTCTTTCCTTCCTTCCCCTTCTCCTTCTTTTTCCTTTTTTTGCTTATCACCATCTTTTCATAATATATTCTTCCCAAAAGGGTTTTCCCTTATGTATGAAATATTATATACTCAGAGTATGCAATAAGATAAATATGATGTAAGCAAGAAGCTGCCTTAGGTAGATAACCGGCAATAGAGTCTGGATGAAGTCGCTGCCAGCACTGATCTCAGCCTGATAACTCTGGCAGCAGTAATTGGAGTTCGCAAACACATCTGCTAGATTTCGCTTGCATCCTCTAAGCTTCGTTAATCTAGTTTGTTGATGAGCCCGGAAAAGGTGGGTAGAAATTGGTTGTTAATACTTGCTTGTTAGGAGGCCTGAGGCACTGTAGGGGGATCCAGTGCTGGGTCCTGTTCAACGGTGAAGCTCCCAGCCAGTTAACGAGATGTTTGTTCTACTCGACCACAGACAATGGTTGGATGTGGGGAATAGGTTTTAAATCCGATACTATCGGACTACTGATTATTTTTTAACAAGGTTTCTTGTTTTATACTTGCTTATACAACAGAAAAATACCCACTAATTTATGGCTCCCTTTAACTATCTGTGGGGGGTGACCTGGGTTTTGCCATTGAAAACTATTATTGTAATGCGCTTGAAAGCAATAAATCCATAGGGGGTCATGGAGTACGGAGAATGAGTTATCGGTTTGATCCAAGGAAGAGGAGGCCCTCCAAGGGAGAGGGACTCCATAACAGTCACAGTTTTTAGAGTACCGTTTGTAGCCCTTTTAAAAGATGTACCTTTTTAAAATCACCCCCCTTCCTTACATCACCAATGGAAGGTACCTTGCGCATGTGCGTTTTGACTCCCCCCCAACCAGTTTTGCCATATCAGTCCTCGCCACACCAGTCTCGGCCCAGATCATATTAGCTACTGGGTTAAGCCCAGGTACTGCCTTCCCCTCATAACCTTCCTCTCACCAACCTGCCTTCCACTACCCCCGCTTCTCCGCACACCCCACACCCCTACAGTCTCTTGATCTTGATCTTGAGTCCCGTCAATGTTCCACAGTTTAACGGTTGTGCTGGGAAGTGAAATGTTCTGATTTTAATTCCTGACCCTTTTTCTTGTTAGAGTTCACTGTTACAATGGGATTTCAAGATAGAAAACACCCTGATATTATCGCTGGGACATTTATATTGCCGGGTGAAAAAAGCGCAGATCACATCGCTGCCTGGGGAAGCAACACCGAGATAACGACACTGAACATTCTTGGGTTTTCCCGCTTGTGTTTAATAAACTCAGTTATTAGAATTTTGGCTCTGGGATAAATGGAGGAATTGTTCAATTATACTAAGTTACAAGGCATATTAATGACTTGGTGATCTGTCAATTTGAACCTAATTAGTGAAGCCTGTGTCTCAGACTCAGTCAGGATGATATCTTCATAAATTTCTCTTCTCTTGTGTGTGCGGTAGACAATCCTGAGGGGTTAGTCCAGTGTAAAAGTAACACAATCTCTGCAAATTCTTTAAGCTTCCTTGGTTTCTGAGCCCATAATGGAATACTTTAAATCTCACCCCAATATGAAACTCTCCAATTTAGGCTAATAGAAAATTTCATTTCCTCAGGTGTACAACCTATTCTGAATGATGGAATATGACGGGAAATATAGCTTACTTTTTTTTTCTTACTTTTTGTTCTCAAAGTAACGCTCGTGGAAACAGAAACTCAGGAATATTGTCAATGTCAAATAACCCCAGGTTTTAGACAAGAGAAACCGGAGAGAGATCTGATTTCGACCCCTTCTGCTGAAGAGGATCCCAAAGAGGGTCGAAAAACCTCACTCAATCTCCTGATTTCTGTCTCCATGTTCCCCGGAGGTTTATTGAGCATTGACAAATATTCATTACACTTTAGTTACTCATCATAAGAATATTGAAGAAATACAATGGGGTGTCTGCACACGTGGGTGTTTCCACAAACTATCTTACAGTAGTGCAGCTAAACGATTGGCGTTTCTACATTGCAGCTTTCAAATCGAATAGAAAAATAGACATAAGCAGTATAATGTGATCCTTTATTGACAACGTTTCGCCCACGCAGTGGCCATCAGTCACAAACAGATTCTACCTGGATAAAAGATACATGAGTATTTATAGGATTTAGTCAGGTGGAGAATGCTGAGTCAGGTGGAGAATGCTGGGTCAGGTGGAGAATGCTGCATGTGACAGTCTTCAGAGTAGTGTGATGAAGTCTTAAACCTTGGGTAAGCAATAGTTGAACCTATTGCCAAGAAACTTCTTCAACGCTATCCCACCCCACTTAAGAATGGAACACTGCAGAAGATCTACCCATATACTTGTCCAATCTCTTTTAAGCTACCCAAGGTTTAAGACTCCATCACACTACTTTGAAGACTGTCACATGCAGCATTCTCCACCTGACCCAGCATTCCCCACCTGACTAAATCCTATAAATACTCATGTATTTGTATCCAGGTAGAGCTGTTTGTGACTTGATAAAGACCACTGCGTGGGCGAAACGTTGTCAATAAAGGATCACATTATACTGCTTGTGTGTTTATTTTTCCATTGTGTCGGTATTTTATACCATTTATTTCTAAATCGAATAGAGTAGTTGCTAAATGTATGTACAAGTTTCCATAATGTAACTATCATATGTTAACGACAATCCAGGGTGAAGCAGCAGCTTACCACTGCCAGACTTGTCACCCCACCTCTAGAAAGTGTGTTGGTGGGTGGGGAAGTCAGTCCCTCCCTGAATACTTTTTTTAGTGACAACAGACAGCCTTCTGCTACACCAGTCTGCTAGCAAACACTGAGTCACTGATCTGACGAAAATCACATCTGTGACTATACGTGAATATGCGAATGAATGTCACCCTTCCCAAGTGTTCCCAGCAGTCAGACTGCCGCCACACCCGTGACCCTGTCAGTAGCTGGGGATGAGCTGGTCATAGAGAAATTACCATGCCAGAGGCACCGCCAGACAACAGTGCCCAAGTGTGCACAATAAGGCTAACAGATTACTTGGATATATATCAAGAGGAGAATAACTGTAACACCCCTTACGCTTGTATATGCTCAAGACAGTACACATTTAGGAGTTCCTCTCTGTGGAAAAGTGTCAGACACAACTGACATATTTCAAGTTATGAAAGTCTTGCAAAAAAACAGAAATGGCCGTCTCAAGTAGATACTAATAAAATTTATGAAGCATTGTTATCAAAATGGTGACTTTGGCCACAGAGATGATTCAACAAGTGTAATAATCGTCAGTGAGGTGTAAACGGTTTAGAAAACCAACAAGTTTAAGAATCAGACACTGTGCAAAATTTGGGAATCTTAACTGAGGAAACGTTTTGTCAGTCAGTGGCTTGTTCAGTCCAATACAGTGAGAAAGGTTGGAAGATGAGAAGTTTGAGGTGATCAGTCCCTCATCCTCATCATGTGTTCACTCCATCTATATATATATATATATATATATATATATACAAAATATATACAATATATATGTATATATATATATATATATATATATATATATATATATATATATATATATATATATATATATATATGTCGTTGATTAGGTAAAACTTGCTATTTTGGCTTAAATAGCAACACTCTTCTTGCCATATAAGACAAGCGAAAATTTGTGTATGCAATAATTTCGCCAAAATCATTCTGAACCTAACGAAAAAAATATATTTCATTGTGTTTGTTTGTTATTAAATTAATGTTAACGTATCTAAAATATATTTAGTTGGGTTAGGCTAAATTAAATTGCGCTTGTTGTAATAAGGTTAGGTAGGTTTTCAAAGTTTCTCTTGGTACAAAATTATTAATTCTTACATTAACATAAATGAAAAAAATATATCTTTAAACGTATAAGAGAAAATTTTAGAAAGGACTTAATTTTAGATGAGTTCTTGCTAATTGGCCAGTTTTACCTAATCGGCACGACATATATATATATATATATATATATATATATATATATATATATATATATATATATATATATATATATATATATATATATATATTAGGTAAAACTTGCGATTTTGGCTTAAATAGCAACGCTCACCTTGCCATATAAGACAAGTGAAAATTTGTGTATGCAATAATTTCGCCAAAATCATTCTGAACATAACGAAAAAAATATTTCATTGTGTTTGTTTATTATTAAATTAATGTTAACGTATCTAAAATATATTTAGTTGAGTTAGGCTAAATTAAATTGCGCTTGTTGTAATAAGGTTAGGTAGGTTTTCAAAGTTTCTCTTGGTACAAAATTATAAATTTTACATTAACATAAATGAAAAAATATACCTTAAAACGTATAAGAGAAAATTTTAGAAAGGACTTAATTTTAGATGAGTTCTTGTAATTGACCAGTTTTACCTAATGGCATGACATATATATATATATATATATATATATATATATATATATATATATATATATGTCGTGCCGATTAGGTAAACTTAGATTTGGCTTAAATAGCAACGCTCTTCTTGCCATATAAGACAAGTGAAAATTTGTGTATGCAATAATTTCGCCAAAATCATTCTGAACCTAACGAAAAAAATATATTTCATTGTGTTTGTTTATTATTAAATTAATGTTAACGTATTTAAAATATATTTAGTTGGGTTAGGCTAAATTAAATTGCACTTGTTGTAATAAGGTTAGGTAGGTTTTCAAAGTTTCTCTTGGTTTAAAATTATAAATTTTTACATTAACATAAATGAAAAAAATATATCTTTAAACGTATAAGAGAAATTTTTAGAAAGGACTTAATTTTAAATGAGTTCTTGCTAATTGACCAGTTTTACCTAATCGGCACGACATATATATATATATACATATATATATATATATATATATATATATATATATATATATATATATATATATATATATATATATATATACATGTATGTTTGTGTGTGTGTGTGGTGCTGATTAAGTCGAACAGGCTGTTTAACATATTCTATCTATTCTATTCAGCAAGAGTGTTCTTTGTCGAATTATCAGAATAAGAACATAAGAAAGAAGGAACACTGCAGCAGGCCTACTGGCCCATGCGAGGCAGGTCCAAATCTCCAACGGCTTAAGCCAATGCCCCGACCCAGCCAGGTCAGGTTGCATTCACTTAAGGAAGGAACACTGCATCTGACCTAGCACAAGCTAGTCAGGACCACTCACACCCAACCGCACCCACTCATATAATTGTCTAGCCTACCACCTGGTCAGCCGACCACCTGGTCAGGTCACTTCCACTTAAGGAATTAGTACAGCTACTGACCTGGTAGTACAAGCTAGTCAGGTCTAAACTCACACCCATCCACATCCACCCATGTATTTATCTAACCTATTTTTAAAACTACACAACGTCTTAGCATCTATGACGGTACTCGGGAGTTTGTTCCACTCATCCACAACTCTATTACCAAACCAGTGCTTTCCTATATCCTTCCTGAATCTGAACTTTTCCAACTTGAAACCATTGCTGCGAGTCCTGTCTTGGTTGGATATTTTCAGCACGCTATTTACATCCCCTTTATTTATTCCTGTTTTCCATTTATACACCTCAATCATATCCCCCCTAATTCTATGCCTTTCTAGAAGTGCAGATTCAGGGCCCTCAGTCTATCCTCATAGGGAAGATTTCTGATACATGGGATCATCTTTGTCATCCTCCTTTGTACGTTTTCCAGTGCATTTATATCCATTCTGTAATACGGTGACCAGAACTGTGCAGCATAATCTAAATGAGGCCTAACCAAAGATATATAGAGTTGAAGAACAACCTGAGGACTTCTATTATTTATACTTCTTGATATGAAGCCAAGGATTCTGTTAGCTTTATTGCGAACACTTATGCACTGTTGTCTTGGCTTCAGATTACTACTAACCAGAACTACTAAATCCTTCTCGCAATCACAAGTAATAAGATCTACATTATTCAGCTTATACATGTATGTGGCATGGTTATTGTCCTGCCCAACATTTAGAACTTTGCATTTGTTTACATTAAACTGCATCTGCCACTTCTCCGACCACTGCATCAGTCTATTCAAATCATCCTGGAGTGCTCTAATGTCCTCATTTGAATGAATTGGACGGCCTATTTTGGTGTCATCAGCAAATTTACTTATGTTACTATTTATTCCCTCATCTATGTCGTTTATGTAAATTGTAAACAACAGGGGGCCCAAAACTGACCCCTGTGGAACACCGCTTGAGACGTGCCCCCATTCTGATTTCTCTCCATTTATGCAAACTCTCTGCCGCCTATTTGTCAACCATGCCTCTACCCAGGAAAAAATTTCTCCTCCTATTCCGTGTGCCTTAAGTTTCCTCAGTAGCCTCTGATGTGGAACTTTATCGAAAGCCTTACTGAAGTCCATATACACAATATCATATTCATTACCATGATCTACCTCCTCAAACACCTTAGTGAAAAAAGTTAGTAAATTCGTAAGACAGGAACGCCCCTTAGTAAAACCGTGTTGAGATTCATTAATCAATTTATGCTTTTCAAGATTTCTACGAATTGCCTCGGCAATTATTGATTCCATAAATTTACCAACTATGGAGGTAAGGCTTATTGGTCTATAGTTCGAAGCTAAGGACCTGTCACCTGTCTTGTAAATAGGTATTACATTTGCCCTTTTCCACTTGTCTGGCACTATGCCAGTTTGTAGTGATATATTGAAAAGATTTGCCAAAGGTTTGCTAAGTTCCTCTTTACATTCCTTTAAAACTCTTGCAAACAGTTCATCAGGGCCTGGGGATTTGTTAGGTTTTAATTTCTCTATTTGTCTGAGGACCATGTCACTAGTTACCCCAATCGAGCATAGTCTATTATCTTCCAGTTCTACATAATTTATTATTTCTGGAATTCCGCTAGTATCTTCCTGAGTAAAAACTGAGAGGAAGTAAGTATTGAAAATTTCACTCATATCCTTATCACTGTCCGTGATCTGTCCTGAGTTACTCTTAAGTGGGCCTATCTTGTCCCTAATTTTACTTCTGTATACCTGAAAGAACCCTTTTGGGTTAGTCTTCGAATCCCTTGCGACCTTAGCCTCATAATCCCTTTTGCTTTTCTTATTCCTTTTTTATTTCTTCTTTAATTGAAAATATTTATTTCTTATCTGTCCATCCCCTCTTTTGATACGCCTATATATGCCTCTCTTTTGACCAATGAGATGTTTTAATCTATTGTTCATCCATTTAGGATCATTTTTGTTAGATCTAATTTCCCTACTTGGAACAAAGGTTGTCTGGGCAGCTAGAACTACGCTCTGAAAAACGTCATATTGGCAACCAAAACCACCTACCTGACCCATAGTCAGGTCATCCCAATTTAGCCCACCTAGGTAAATTGTAAATTGTAAACAACAGGGGGCCCAAAACTGATCCCTCTGGAACACCACTTGAGACGTGCCCCCATTCTGATTTCTCTCCATTTATGCAAACTCTCTGCCGCCTATTTGTCAACCATGCCTCTACCCAGGAAAAAATTTCTCCTCCTATTCCGTGTGCCTTAAGTTTCCTCAGTAGCCTCTGATGTGGAACTTTATCGAAAGCCTTACTGAAGTCCATATACACAATATCATATTCATTACCATGATCTACCTAATCAAACACCTTAGTGAAAAATCAATCTGAGCATAACAAAAAATAAATGTCAATAATTATAAGTATTATTAAACAAACTTAAGCTAAGGAAGGGTGGTGGAGTGGCGATGTACGTCAGAGATAATTTAAATTGTTGTGTTAGACAAGATATAAGATTAGAAACATCGGACACAGAATCTGTTTGGCTACAGTTTCTCGATGGTCGTGAAAAAATAATTTTGGGTGTGATTTACAGGCCCCCAAGCCTGGATAGGGAGTGCAGTAAGCTGCTATGGGACGAAATTCATAAGGCGTCTAGATATGAAAATGTTGTGTTAATGGGAGATTTTAACTTTAGACAAATTGATTGGAACAATGTGACAGGAAATCTTGAGTCTAGTGACTTTCTTGATACGGTTCAGGATTATTTTTTAAAACAGTTTGTGACAGAACCAACTAGAGGTAGCAACTTGCTTGATTTGGTTCTTGCCAACAAAGAATCACTAATTAATAATCTTGAGGTTAATGAAGAGCTTGGGGAAAGCGATCACAAATCACTTAGTTTCAATATATCATGGAATTACCCAGGTAACTGCAATCAAGTCCCTGTTCCAGAGTTTCGCTTAGCTGACTTCATAGGGCTGAGAAATTACCTAGGTGGGCTAAATTGGGATGACCTAACTATGGGTCAGGTAGGTGGTTTTGGTTGCCAATATGACGTTTTCCAGAGCGTAGTTCTAACTGCCCAGACAACTTTTGTTCCGAGTAGAGAAATTAGATCTAATAAAAATGGTCCTAAATGGATGAACAATAGATTAAAACATCTCATTGGTCGAAAGAGAGGCATATATAGGCGTATCAAAAGAGGGGATGGACAGATAAGAAATCAATATTTTCAATTAAAGAGAAAAATAAAAAAAAAGAATAAGAAAAGCAAAAAGAGATTATGAGGCTAAGGTCGCAAGGGATTCGAAGACTAACCCAAAAGGGTTCTTTCAGGTATACAGAAGTAAGATTAGGGACAAGATAGGCCCACTTAAGAGTAACTCAGGACAGATCACGGACAGTGATAAGGAAGTGTGAAATTTTCAATACTTACTTCCTCTCAGTTTTTACTCAGGAAGATACTAGCGGAATTCCAGAAATAATAAATTATGTGGAACAGGAAGATAATAGACTATGCTCGATTGGGGTAACTAGTGACATGGTCCTCAGACAAATAGAGAAATTAAAACCTAACAAATCCCCAGGCCCTGATGAACTGTTTGCAAGAGTTTTAAAGGAATGTAAAGAGGAACTTAGCAAACCTTTGGCAAATCTTTTCAATATATCACTACAAACTGGCATAGTGCCAGACAAGTGGAAAAGGGCAAATGTAATACCTATTTACAAGGCAGGTGACAGGTCCTTAGCTTCGAACTATGGACCAATAAGCCTTACCTTAATAGTTGGTAAATTTATGGAATTAATAATTGCCGAGGCAATTCGTAGAAATCTTGAAAGGCATAAATTGATTAATGAATCTCAACACGGTTTTACTAAGGGGCGTTCCTGTCTTACGAATTTACTAACTTTTTTCACTAAGGTGTTTGATTAGGTAGATCATGGTAATGAATATGATATTGTGTATATGGACTTCAGTAAGGCTTTCGATAAAGTTCCACATCAGAGGCTACTGAGGAAACTTAAGGCACACGGAATAGGAGGAGAAATTTTTTCCTGGGTAGAGGCATGGTTGACAAATAGGCGGCAGAGAGTTTGCATAAATGGAGAGAAATCAGAATGGGGGCACGTCTCAAGTGGTGTTCCAGAGGGATCAGTTTTGGGCCCCCTGTTGTTTACAATTTACATAAACGACATAGATGAGGGAATAAATAGCAACATAAGCAAATTTGCTTATGACACCAAAATAGGCAGTCCAATTAATTCTAATGAGGACATTAGAGCACTCCAGGATGATTTGAATAGACTGATGCAGTGGTCGGAGAAGTGGCAGATGCAGTTTAATGTAGACAAATGCAAAGTTCTAAATGTTGGGCAGGACAATAACCATGCCACATATAAACTGAATAATGTAGATCTTAATACTTGTGATTGCAAGAAAGATTTAGGAGTTCTGGTTAGTAGTAATCTGAAACCAAGGCAACAGTGCATAAGTGTTCGCAATAAAGCTAACAGAATCCTTGGCATCATATCAAGAAGTATAAATAATAGAAGTCCTCAGGTTGTTCTTCAACCCTATATATCTTTGGTTAGGCCTCATTTAGATTATGCTGCACAGTTCTGGTCACCGTATTACAGAATGGATATAAATGCACTGGAAAACGTACAGAGGAGGATGACAAAGTTGATCCCATGTATCAGAAATCTTCCCTATGAGGATAGACTGAGGGCCTTGAATCTGCACTCTCTAGAAAGGCGTAGAATTAGGGGGGGATATGATTGAGGTGTATAAATGGAAAACAGGAATAAATAAAGGTTTCAAGTTGGAAAAGTTCAGATTCAAGAAGGATATAGGAAAGCACTGGTTTGGTAATAGAGTTGTGGATGAGTCGAACAAACTCCCGAGTACCGTCATAGGGGCTGGGGCGTTGTGTAGTTTTAAAAATAGGTTAGATAAATACATGAGTGGGTGTGGGTGGGTGTGAGTTGGACCTGACTAGCTTGTTCTACTAGGTCAGATGCCGTACTAATACCTTAAGTGGAAGTGACCTGACTACCTGGTTGGCTAGATAAATATATGCTTGGGTGCGTGTGGGTGTGAGTTGGTCCTGACTGGCTTGTGCCACTAGGTCAGATGCCGTGCTCCTTTCTTAAGTGAATGTAACCTGACCTGGCTGGGTCGGGGCATTGGCTTAAGCCGGTTTCGAGACTTGGACGTGCCTCGCATGGGCCAGTAGGCCTGCTGCAGTGTTCCTTTCTTATGTTCTTATTCATAGCAGAATTTAGCTAAAAAAAAAAATATGCCAATTTAAGATGGGTTAGGTGAGGTTTCTAAGTTAGGTTTGTTCAGAAATAAAGCATTTTATATTATTGTCAATGAAAAAAATATATCTATCAATCTGCTTTATATTTTTTTGCAAAAGTCCAGTTTTTAAGATAGTTCGGCCTATTCAGCAAGTTCGGCTTATTAGGCACGACATGTATGCATGAATATTTATAGGCTGGAACACTGCGGTACATTAATGGCTACTCTTACGGCAGAAGAAATTGCAGATCTGGAGAATATACACAGAACTTTCTCTGTATTATAAGTAGTTAAGCACCTCAATACTGGGACCGGTTGAAGTTCCTTGGCCTGTACTCACCGGAATGCAGGCAGAAACACACATCATAATTTAAAATGGAAAATCCTAAAGAAACTAGCCCAAATCTGCACAAGAAATCACCCCCTACGAAAGCTAAAGACTCGGCAGGCGATGCATCAACCCCCAGTGAAAAAGCATGGGTGCAAAAATACCCCCAATGAAAAGTAGGTGCGCCATTGGTACACTAAGAGAAAATACCATAATTGTCCGGGGCCCAAGACTGTTCAACAGCCTCCCACCAGCCATAAGGGAATTACCAATAGGCCCCTGGCTGCCTTCAAGAGGAGCTGAACAGATACTTAAGTCGGTGTTGGATCAGCCTGGCTGTGGTTCGTACGTTGATCTACGTGCGGCCAGCAGTAACAGCCTTGTTGATCAGGCACTTTTCCACAGGGAGGCCTGGTCGTGGACCGGGCCGGGAGGCGTTGATCCACGGAATACCCTCCAGGTGACTCCAGGTGTCAGGGGCCCAACTGCCTCCCGGCATAATAACGAGGATTACCAATACACCCCAGGCTATCTTTAGGAGGGCCGGGCAGATAATTAGTCAGTACCTGCACCCGTGCTGTGGTTCGTACGTTGGGTTGCGTGTGGCCGGCAGTAACAGTCTGGTTGATTAGGCCCTGATCCACCGCGAGGCCTTGTCATGGACAGGGCCGCGGGTCGTTGACCCCGGAACACCCTCCAGGGTGTGTAGACACTCACCACACACTCCATTCCACATCACCTTCACTACTCCTAACAAAACACTGGTTAAAGAGGCGCCACTGGCGGGTAATCAGTCAATCTCGACCGTGTGTCTGTGGTAGATAAGACTGAGAGTCACTGTCCATCAGGGCAATTTATGGGCAGGCGCCTCGAACACATTTTACGAGGCTATTGGGTAATTAGGGAGGACTTGTTACCATCTGTCTATGGGCGAGACCAATAATTAAATAGATCTTACCTGTTTCCTCCCTATGGCTAAGCTTTTTACCATCTGTCTAACCTGTGGCCTACCTCGTTATCATCTGTCCACAGCTGTGTTGAGTATTTAAGTAAGACTTGTTAACCTCCGTCCCCTGGTGCTATGTAAAAAGGCTCTTTTTGGCCCCACCTTGTTAGAATTTGCAAACAGTTGTGATAGATAATTTAGACCTTTGAACATTTGAAACGAATGATCGAACTTTCAACTTTTTTTAGGGTTTCCCCTATAAATTTAGTGTTTCACATAAGTTTAATAATAATAATGTAAAATAATAAAAATGAAACAATAATATTAATAATAATAATAAGAAGAAAACAGGTGCCTTGAGGAAACACGTCTAATGTTTCCTGCCGTACTGGGGAAAAACCCCGGACCTCAGTGGTGAGCTGAGTGCGCTAGCGACGAAATACGGGAATAAGAATTTTAAGTAATTATTGTATACTTTCATTTAATACATAATTGATCTTTTTCGACATCCAGTTAACACATTATTATTATAATGATGATAAATATTAGAAAATATTGTATATACTTTAACATACGTAATCTCCCATCGAAGGAGTGATCCCTCAAAGAAAGAAAAACATTCCCCATCATTCATTAAATATTCTTGTTGGAAGAGCCCCGACATTTACCCGAGGCCCCCGAATTACGAGTTCCTCACCCCCTCCTCCAGAGTGCAGGCTTTTTTTTTTCCCACTTCCAGGACCCCCCAGGTAACTATTTCCCCCGAATTCCTTCATAAATGCCACCTAGCACACAGTCCAACAGACACAGGTAGAGCTTTAAAAAAACCCTCTTTTCCCAACATGCTCCCCAAGCTCGTTGAATGCCAAAGTCTCTAGCACTCAAAACCTTTTTCCCCCCCCGCCTTTTTCCGGGACTGTTGTGGTGGGTTTTTTGGGATATTGACGGTCGTAAAAAACACACAAGGTCTTTTGGAACAATATATTGACAGAGTCTGGGAGGGGTAAAGTAGCCCCCCCTACCTGTTCCATTCTAAGCCCGTCGACGAGTAAGGCAGAGGGGCCGGGGCCCAGCGCTCACATGCGCAGGCTCGTGGGGATCACAGCCAGCTAGGGGAACCTAACTATAATATATTTTGGATTATGATATACTACACAAGTATAATACATAGGGGGGTTAGTACTCTACTGACAGCTTGGTCATGTTACATATGGCACCAACCTGCAAACAGCTCTATGGCTGAACAGGCAAGGGGGCTGGGCCGATTTTTTTCAATAGCAAACACATATATACTTAGAACTAATCACAGAAATAGTAATAAGGTTTTAATCGACTGAATGGATATAAAATAATCAACTGTAATGGAAAATTAATGAAAGGGGCTTAGTATAATGCATTACAAATTATAGTACATTTACAAATGATAGAATTGATCAATCGATTTTGTATTTATGACTCTATTTATTCTGAGGTTTTTTTCAAAGAAGAAAGTGTTAACAGAAAAAAAAAGACCTGGCATGCAAAAAATTAAATCTCAGAATTTGGAGGGAAAAAAGATCACACACACAAAAAAAAATTCTGGGGACTGATCAGCTGATAACAAAACACACAGTTGATAACTTCTTTTAACTCAATCATCTAATTACACA